>JAOXYB010091384.1:0-61854 GCA_028565635.1 Phoronis ovalis
TTGACCTCAAGGTCAACAATGGCCTACCCCAGGGATGTCATACATCAAGTATCAAGCTCCTAGCTGTAACCGTCTTCCAGATATAGCTTGCTGAAAATTGGAAAAAGAAAAAAAGAAAAAGAAGAAAGAAATCATACAAAACCAATAGGCTTGCTCCCTTATAGGAGCAACCCTAATTACATTTGTGATGTCTTAAGTTTACTATTTATGAAGTAAAGTAAGGATTAGTGCCTTTCTGGTTATTATGATCAAATGCATTGTAATTAATTGAATCAGATGAGAAAACAAAATGATTTGATTTGTTTCATTTCAGTGTGGCGGCTACTCATAGTCCTATAATTTTTATTGGTACTGGTGAACACATTGATGATTTTGAACCTTTTAAAGTGCAGCCATTTGTTAGCAAATTGCTTGGTAAGTATTATTGGTATTGGTCACATTATGAGAAAGAATTGATAGTCTAATCTTTTATTGGTGTATGAATATTTAGTGAACTATGTGATGATGTAGGAACCTTTCAGTGAGGTAGAATCATGTGTTGCTCATATTCACTCTGACATTGAGTTCTAAATTTACAGCAATTTTAGGAGGATTATTTAATATGGCCAAAATATTAACGTTTTAATAGTAACTTCTTGCAATAACCGTGGATTGATATATACTTCTTTATTTTTTTAATTAGAATCTAAACTTAAAAGTTGCATTACAATTGCAAATTTCTGTTTGTAGGTATGGGAGATATTGAAGGTCTTATTGATAAAGTAAATGAACTGAAGTTAGATGACAATGAAGAACTCATGAAGAAAATTAAACATGGTATGTATGCTGGCATTTTAACATGACTACTATGTTCTTACATGTAAAGGTGGAAATTGTGTGTATATTTGTAGCACATTTCCATGATTGTATTTCTGTTTTCCTGGCAACTACCTGGAAAAGGACCGTATTATGCGATATATTCAACAAATGAATTTTTCTTTCTCGACTCCTTGAAGTGTAAAAATATCTTATAGTTTGAATGTAAACATATTTGTGTGAAAGTAGTTGCTACTGTTTCAAGTATATAAGATTTCCTGTTTATAAAGCAACTTATAATTGAAAAATTTTAAGTCATCACATTGACCTCACTGTTGCTTCATGAGATATTCCAGTGTATATTGCAGTGTAGAAAGGTCTGATTCAAAATATGGTTGATAATTAGTACATTTGTGTTTCATGTGCACAAAAACTAGTCTTAGGAAGATGACTGCAATTTGTAAGATTACTTGATTTTGCAGGTCAATTTACACTGAGAGATATGTATGAACAATTCCAAAACATCATGAAGATGGGACCCTTTGGTCAAATTATGGTACGTAACTTCTGAAACAGTTAACTTTCTGCCTGTTTATTATCTAAAATCTTTATTAAAATATTGTCTATAATGAACTGTGACCTTGTTCTAGATCTTCAAGGTGAAACAATGAACACTTATTGTGTTATGTGCATATAGTACATTGTTGTTGGACATGCGTGTTTGTGATGGCGGGTCTCAAGTGATCACATGACTTCTCACCGTGAATTCAGGCCTTGAATTGTATCTTCAGTCAAACTTTGAGCATGTTTTACATTATGGCCTGTATATCTCAAACTCTAACAGACTGTCATGCCTGCATACATGTTCGATAACTATGCATGACCTTTAACATTTTAATTTATTTATTTTTTGAAAACTGTAACAGTTAGTGATGCCATGCAGGTCATGCATGTACAAGTTTTATTTTAGCTAAGTTGTGTTATCCTGGTTGTAGAACGAGTTGTTCACATGTAAGACTTGAGTTTGTAAACAAAGTTTGCATATGAGCTTAGAGCTCAATCTGGGAGTTTAACGTAAGACGGACAAACGAACTTGTCAAAGTACTCCTCAACACCCAATAAGTTGGCACCACAAGCATTTTGGTAAAGCAGTAACAAGTGGTTTATTTTACATATATAAAATCAAAGGGAACTACTTAAAAACTGCACTATCTAGCTAAAAACCACATTTTTATTTATCTGTATTCAAGCCTCTATGGTAAGGGCATCTTTCTGCTGTGCAAACTGCTTGTTCTGCCTCATTGCCCCAATGTCAATACAGTGTAATGTTTCTTTGTCAAATGATACAAGTGTTTTTACACAAGATTGGCTATAATTCTGTGCAAAAACACATGTACCATTTGCAATCCTGTGGTGATAATGGCTTCTTAGATAGTCAGTATAATTTGTCCTTAATAAACTGTTGAATAAATTATTTTGCTGTTAATTATATTTATTCTCCTTTTGTTTTACAGAACATGATTCCAGGATTCAGTAGCGATTTTATGACAAAAGGAAATGAGCAGGAATCAATGGCCCGGTTAAAACGTCTTATGACTGTTATGGACAGCATGAGTGATCAAGGTAAATATTTTGAAATCCATTAAAATTACTTTGCTTATTAGACACTGCACATTACTGTGCCCATTTAATCATCAGTACAAGTAACTGTGTTTTCTTACCAGTGTTTCAGTGTTGCGGTTGAGCAATTGGTCGTTACCAATGCAACCGGGATAAAAATCTTGTACCATGAAGCTTATTCGACATAAGTGTTTTAACTGGTATTTTCAGAATTGGACCATTCAGAGGGAGCCAAACTATTTCAGAGGCAGCCGACTCGAGCTCAGCGTGTTGCTAGAGGAGCAGGTGTATCAGTTAGGGAAGTTAATGAACTATTAACACAGTATACAAAGTTTGCTCAGATGGTAAAGAAAATGGGTGGCATGAAAGGTCTATTTAAAGGTATGAGTATTGTAAATGTTCTTATATTGATTCTAAGCATCTAAAATATGAGTAGAATTTGACTAACCTTTTTCTGAATCATCAGTGTAATAATAAATTGTTAGCATACTTGAAAAATCTGTTTTTCAGTACGGTGTCAAAACTTGCTTTTCATGTTGGCATCAGTAATTGTTTTCTGCATGTTCAAAAACTGCTCATTGGTTTAAAACTTAAAATCTGTTTAGAATTAATCAAGGTGCCATCTCATAGTATTTGTGAAAATATATCTAGTGAGCAACACTGCTTTGTTTTACAGGAGGCGATATGGGAAAAAATGTTAACCCATCACAGATGGCTAAACTGAATCAACAGATGGCTAAAGTAATGGATCCAAGGGTGTTACACCAAATGGGTAAGTAGTACTGTTATCGTGGAGCTTAAGAGGCTTATTAACTATCTGAAAAGAGTGTGTGATAGTGATGGCAGTAGCTGCTGACATTTTTACCTGCCTGTTGTAAGCCAGTGAGATTATTGCAGAAAGCTACCTTATCACTGCAGCAAAATATATAACTTAGAACCCTGTACACTGTATCATTAATGCAAATGTGCAACTAAAGTTTACTGATATTTTTAACAACCTTCGTTTGTCAAAATTGTGTAATTTCTATTGGTACTAAAACTTCAGATTCATCGGTAATTTAAACTCACTGCCCCTTTTCTTAATTAAAGTTGAGTGTTATTACTGTTTCGCAGTCAAGAACAGACATGATGTATTTGAATGACATTTTTTTGCAAATACATGTTTTATCTTGTATTCTTCGAAAGTTTAGCAAATGCTGTGCAACATGGTTTGATTTTCTGGTTACTTTGTAGGTGGAATGTCAGGACTTCAGAACATGATGAAACAGTTCCAACAAGGAGCAGCAGGGAAAATGCCAAATTTTGGAAGTTAAAACTCTACTTGTTGGTTATTTAGAAGAGCTTGCGTAAACATGCAGACAGAGGCAATAATGGGAGCAATATTTATTGTGATGCCTTGTTTATAATGTGATATGTTACGAAGTATTACCAATTCATTTTATTCAAATTGAGCTTAAGCTAAGGATTAAAATCTTCTTTGGACTAAGATCATTGTGTTAGACATTTAAAATAAAGGAAACATAAATTTATGTAAAGAATTGGGTATTTATTTCATTGCTCTTGTCTTTTTTAGGTAAATGTAAATTTAAATCACACATTTCACAAAACAGAAATGTCTTGATAATGTAGAAAGGCCTGTCACTATCTTCACTGTTGATAGCCACATATACAGAGTGACAGGTGACAGAATACCCAGAGCATAAAAACATCTATTTCCTTATTTTCTGATCTAGCTAAAATGCTTGTTTACGGTTCCATATGAAATGTTTGTTCAATTGGACTGCTGTTACAAACAATAAAACTAAAATAAAAAATCAACAACGAAAAGTTTATTTGTGATATATTTAAACCACTTAATACCAGTGAATTTATTATTGCAATGAATCTTGTTTACATTTTTAAAATAAAGATGTGTCTTAAGATTTGTTTCAATACCAAATTTGCTATCTTTCGCAAACTTGGATGTTCTTCTTGCTCATGTTAATCGAGTTGAAGCTAATTTTGATATCTAAATTATACAATTTTAGACGAAATTATTGTTAGCTACCAACTATACTACCAGTCGTAGGAAAACAAACTAAAAATCAAAATAACTGTTAGTTCTTGATAACATCATTGAGTTTATTTTTTGTAAAGCATGTTGTTTTACTGTTGAAATGGAAATGAAGAACTGGTAGTACTGCAGATGTTCTGTTATTTGGTGTCACCATGTAGATGGCGCAACGGTGCACAAAGGAACAATCAACGTCTCTTTTCCTGTTTCACATCCCGGTTTTCATATACCTGAACAAAATCGCTAAATGTGCATAAAAGAAACTATAAAGTATTCACACTGCAAAAGTCCACATAAAAATTGTGTATTCCAGTTATACGTAAAACGGCGTCATACCGTATATCTTGTTTATATGTCCGGTGAAAGCTCAAAAACAGGCACGCCCCCTTTTCTTTATGAACCAGAAGACAAGCAAAAATATCAGCTTTGTTTATATATTTTTTAAGCTTTCATATGGGTATGGTAAATAAGTCGTGACACATTTGTTTTTCAGTTTTTATTTACTAGATTTTAAAATAAACTTCTGACCCTTTGGCTTGGCACATGACCACGTACTACTGCGCCAGCTGCCGAGACTTCTACATCCGGGTATCTATCTCGAATTTTGATTGGTTGCTATTACGCTATCCCAGGCTGTTACTTAGAAACTTACTCCCACTGATAAGAGCAAAAAAGATTAACATTTTGCAGATATGTGGCATTAATAATTTCTAGTTGCTATTTTTTTAAATATAAAAAGATTGTTGTAAATAAATAATGATACTTTACATATATTGAAACGTGTAAGAATATTGGAATTAACGTGCATTTTGTAGAAGCACGCACCTGTTAGAAATCGTCTAGGGGACCATGTTGGCATAATCACGTGGTCTAAGGGTATTGTTCAGCCTTGTCCATGCTTTTCTGCGACATATTGGCGGTTCACACAAAAGTAAGTATTACTTTCTTGTTTTTGTAAAGATGCTCACTTTCCTTGTTATGTCAGAGGCTAACTGTTTTCACTGAGATAGGTAATGATAGTTTACTATGACATTGTTTCAATGTGAACCATATGAAAATATGTTTTCTAGCAAGACCTTGAGATATTACGTGGCCGGAACGGCGGAAGCGATGACCGATACCTTCGTTGGCTTTCTTTATCTGTTCTTTGTCATATAATCTTTATTGTTCATTCAAACACGTGTCTTCGTAATGAACGATATACATCAAAATTTTAGGCATGTTATTAATATTTCATGAAAATTAATCGTTAATAATTGGCGAAAGTTCTAACTCAAATACTAAATGACGCATGTGATAAAAATAGAAATCGGAAAAACAAGTGCTTTCATATTTAGAATAGTTTCGTGGATTGTGATGAATTATTTCCTCTGTTTGCTCTTCATTATTCTTCGAGGACAAAGAGTGAGCCACTATTTCACCATGCGTTTAATAGCTACTTATGCAGAAACTAGAATTGTTTCAGTCAGAAAAAAACAAGTTTAATAATATTTGTCAGCTGATAAAATTGTTTACTGGAATATTTTATCTTACCACAAATAGCCATTGTTAATATTTGCATTGTCATTATTTTATCATCTGTTATATTTGTGGGGTCATCAAATAAAAGCCCCATTTATATCGTGTTCCGGTTCACTTATATTGAAAGTAACAGGATTTATATAGCTCACTATTATTTTCATCCAATTTCTATATCATATCTTGTTATAGTTTCATCCTTTGTATTGTTATGGGATTGTTATCAATATACATTGAAATTCGCTTTTCAGGCGTTTTAATAAATATGATGCCTGTTGAGGCTTGGTGAAGAAGTTAAGTGACAGTTCACATTTATTTGACCTGATATTAACAAGAAGTGACCTGGTTATCCCCTACTTTCTAGGTAAGCTTTTGTCCTCTTCTATTCTGTATCTATTAAGCATTCCTACAATTATTCCTCTAGCTCTTGACAGATGTGGATTGAAACCATAAAAAATAATTTTATGGTAACACTATAATCTCTGTAGACAATTTGTTTGTAGTTTTTCACACCTGCACAATATTTCTGCTGCATAAATATTTATATACTGTACTTCCCATATTTCAGTGTTAAATCTGTTAAGTCTTGTAGAAAATTACCATATTTAAACATTGCTCAACAGGTTTTTGCTTTATGAATTATTAAACAATAACATGAATTACCAGATATCCTATCTATAGGGAAGCAGATGGGTATTGGTGATTAAAACATTCATGGCATAAATTATTAGTTATCTCCTCAACCTGTACTTTATATCTATTGTTATGTGGTCACTTTTAAAGTTATTGTTATGTAGTTTTCATAGGCATAGTTAAAATCAGAAAATGGATTGTCCAAATGATGTATTTTCTAGAATTTTAGTGATTATTGAATTGTTCACATTTTCAATTCAGTTAAGAAGGTTAAATACAAGCTTTGTCCATGCATCCAGTCTATCTCCAGGATATCAAGAAATGCAAATGACAAACTCAATTTTTTCCAAGTCTTATCAATAGCTTTAAAAACACACTTGGGATAAGACATTTGTCACATTATAAACAGTAGCAGAGGATTTCCGAAGCAGCTATTTTTGTTTTGTAAATTACTTTTTCAGAATATGAGTACACTTTTAGATCCCTCAAAGCAAATATAAATACTTTTTATGGAGAATTGATACACTATGGATACTTTAATACATGTACAATAATTATTTCTATGGTATAATGCACACATTTCTCTTTGATTTCTGTCTGCTACACTATAGAACAGCTAGGGGATATTCTATATTTAGTGATTTTGTTGTTACATCTCATCAGTTATTCAATGAAGTTTAGTCCTAATAATAGCCTTTGATGTTCAATATAATCCCTTAAATACCTTATCACACTGTCATAAAACCTTGGCCTTGATAGTGATTGTTGCTTTGCTGTTAGACTAGTTCAAATGCATCCAATTGGCATAACATTGTAAAATATTTCATGTTAATGCTTTTATGTAGCATTACATAAATATCCATTTTCACTACAAAGAATGTCTGCTTTATTATTGCATGTTAAATTTAAATTGTAAGCATTCTTTTAGTCTGATTTTCTTTGTATGAAGTAAGAAAACCTTTTAACAGGTGATATTTTGTGTCTTAAGGAGATAATCCCTTATGAATGGTTTGAATGGTATAATCTGATTCCAGGCCCCTGCTTCCTGTGGTGAAGTGACCTGTGTAAAAGATTGACCAATTTTGCTTTTGTAAATCCAGACTATAATCCTAATAAATAATTGGATAGCAAAAGACTTCATTGTGGCTGCCTGAATAACATGTAAATAGTCATTTACCTATTTACACAGGGTTTGGCTTTGATCATGTAATTTCTTTATTTATATTTTGGAAAAGCAAACACTTAAAATAAATTGACATATTTATTGTAGTGTAGTTGTCCAGGTAAAGAAATGTTGTTTTGATTACTGATAGCATTTGTTCTGGTAATGAAGTCATTAAGCTGATCTAATCAGAACTATTGCATTTTCTTGTATCCACTGAACTGGAAAACCAATCAAAACCATTTCATTTTAAGTAAATCTTAAAAGTTTTATCTTGTTTGAAGCATCCGATTGAAACATATAAATTATTCAATTTTCTGCGCAATATCAATTTTTTCGCAACAATTTCATTTTGATCTTTAAAACGCTTGATGATCCAAATAAATTTAAAGATTTGTTGTTTGGTTTTATGCATACTGTTCATCTTTCTCAAATTATCAGCTTTCCCCCCCCTGCTTCTTGTATTGTGATATTTTCTATAACACATCATATGCATGCTGCAATTTCAATTTTTAATCGATTTGCTTGAGAGAATTCATTCATCCCAACTCATGAGGCTCCTGTAGTTTTGTCTAAAAGATATCTATAGCCAGTTACAGACAGTGGACTGACCTAAAACTTGACTTAATGAACTTGATTATTGTAGGCATGATTCCAGGCAAATGACAACTGGAAATATTATAAAGTTATTTAGTCAGTTCAATATATATAAACAATTTTTCTAAAAAAAGCAGACTTTATTTCTTCGTTTTTTGGAAATATTCTGTCAAGGGTAATAAATCATTGGACATAAAAGTTTAGCTACCAATTATGCTTGGTGTTACAAATGGTACTTTCTTGTCTTTTATTGATCATGACATGATTGGCATAACTTAGTACAAAACCACCGAATAAAACCAATTGTTCAAATGACAGTTATAATTTGTGTGATCATAGCTCACTGCATTGTGCCCTAGGCACTATGTTATATAACACTGAACAAGTCAAGGCTGTTATACATTTCCAAGCGAAAAAAGTCTGCCACTGAGGCAGGGTATATCTTGGGAAGCAGTGTCACTGTCACCATGACTACATCTGCACATGTGCAAAACCCAGTTTGGCTGTTGGCAATATTACAAGAGGTTCAAATTCTGGTTACTGGATCACATTACTTGGGTCCCTGCCTTCACTGCTCATTAAAATTGTTTCATTGTCAGAAGGTCAGTCTGGCTTTATAGTTTACACATTTCATCAAAAAGATATACATACATATCTAATGTAAGATTTTGTATCAGAGTGAGACCCTATCTTCATCACTCTCTTTTGTAATGTGTAAAAATGACAAATTGATAATGAAGTTGACCACTGATTCGGCAAGTGAAAATTGCAGATGAGATAATGATATTTGTAGCATATTGTTATGCACCATGTTGACAACACTTCAAGAAATGTTTACATCTAAGTGTAAGTGGATTGGTTGATGTGATCAATTTGAATAATGTTCCATGAGGGTGTGATCTCATCCTTGTTGCTAAGCAACCAGAGTACTGGCATATGGGCATGCTGAGTAAGGTCAGCAACTGTTTTAGTCAGCCATCTTAAGCATCTTCAGGAATTTTACTTCGTCAGCAGTCTCCATGGGCATTTCTGTTGATGTTTGTTGATCTTAGGAACAAAAAAGTTTGGTAAAAAATAAAGTAAGTCCTCCGCCTAATTTTAGCCTGCTTACATGAAAAATTGTAATCTGTTCCTTGGTCTGCATGGAAATCATGATGGTGAGCTTATAAATGTTATTACAAATGGAGAGTTTTGTTAATCTGTTTGACCCACAGCTGTGGAACTACTAGAACTACTTAATTTACAAAAAATATTTTCAAAATCTTTTTCAGAACAAGATGTTTAATTTTAAGCAGCAGCATTTTTTTATGATAAACCTTTGGTATTGATTTAGTTTATTAGTCAACAGTATTTGGTTCGATAATCATAGTTTTACCATTTTAACTGAAATGCCAAATGGTGTGATAATTTTAGCTACTCATTATTACAGTGTAAGGTCTGTACACTGTTATCTCAAATACACATTTTTGTGTATTCTGAATCAAATATATTGCATGCATAAGAAATCAATAGTCTAGATATTCCAAAAATAAATTGAGATGCAATTCCATTATTTCTCTTAGGAAATCTGTAAATTGCTTCTTCAATGCTTGATCAGAGTAGCTATAATATATATCATGTCAGAAAGTCAGAATCATACTTTAGGATTATGGTGACTTTATTAACTGCCAGTTGTAGATCTCAGTGATAGAGAGAGTTTATAAATACACTGTCTGTCTCTCGCTTTCGTTCATGTCCTGGGACATTTTCCTTGTGCTGCACTTTCATATGTTTAACTCCCTTAAGACAGATATTCTTTAGTCCACAGTCCTTGACCTTTTCTACCTCCCCCCCTAGACCCAGTTTGATTTAAGGGGTCAGCGAGTGTCAAATTAACCTCTTGTTACTTGTATTTCAAGTGTTGTGCAATGATAGTGTAGCTGTAATCCTATTAGGAAGCAAGAACTTTGACCCATGACTTCTTTACCTCTCACTGCACAGTTTATGATCAGTCAGTCTAAAGATTATCATGTCACAAGGATTACATCAATTGCTTGCATAATTAATGTTTATTTTTTGTTGGGTCACATGATTTTTGCACATTTTTATGTGTTAACAAATGTCAGCTAATAAAATATGAATACAACTATAAAAAAGAAATATGTGTAGGCATATACTCAATTTTTTTAGCCAACTCGACTAATTTATAAAAATTAATTTCAAAAGCCCTAGTTAAAACTGCTGCTAAATCTGGTGCGCTCTCATTTTTCCAAATGAGCATGTTGCTTTAAAGCTGCGGTGGCATATTGCAGGGGGGAAAGCCTCTCCAAAAATGTTTAAAAATGAGATCATTGTCTTAACCATATTTGGGCCTGAGACCAATTTGGATGGCAACCACTTTTATTCAACCACATAAGAATTCATTTCAGTAAATGCAGATTATGCAGTTCAGTTGTATGTTAAACAGGAATCAAATAGTATTTGATTCTATTTAACATACAGCTTAACTGTGCACCAGTGTCGTCTTATCTGTGGCATCAACCCATAAAGTAGACAGTTGGTTCCTCTCACGTTTATGCATGCTGTTATCTGTTAATATACTTTGTCTATGACACATTTGACTTATTTGGTTAGTGGATTTGATATAATATTATTATCATTTTGGTGTCATTTCTGAACTAAGCAGATGTCACTATATGTAGATCTAGGTACTTCATGCTTCTATATTCTAAAAGATTCAGCATCTTGGTTTAAAAAGATTCACTTATCAATTTTAGAAATTATAGGAAATGCAACTTAGTTTCATTGTGTCTTCATGATGTGGCATATGCATACTGGTTCCATTTAGCTTACTGTTGCTATGGTTGCTAACTCTGTTGCTATGGCAATAAACTACATGCAGGTGGTGATACCAGCATGTTTCAAACTTTACTTGTTTATACTAGTACCTAGCAGAAAGTTATGTTTCAGCTGTAGCATACATTTAATTTTATTGAAATTAATTTAACAGGATTTGGGACAGTTGATTTTGTGTGGTGAGGCTATTTTGTTTTCATTTTAAGAGATGTGTCAGTTAGCTCAAATTGTTTTTTTCATTGCTTCAGTTTGTGTCATCACAGGGTTGTTTATATGCTATATTATCAGAATGTTCATAAATACTGCATCTGATAATTCCAATTCATTTACAATTCACAGTTTAGCTATATCTGTTTCATTCTATTTAATTCAAATACTCTTTCCTACAGGGGTTTAAAGCTCTGCATAATTTTGAACATGTGAAAAAGGTTTTGACATATGTTTTAAAATCTTATTTAACAACCTTTGACTATGTAAAGAAACTATCATGCATAGAAAATTGTTGCATAAACAATTTATAGCATCTGGGTTTCTAAAACCATAATGTTCTTTCCCTTGGGAGCTTGTTACAAATACTAAAGTCTTGTTGTCAAAGCATTCATTTCGATTTATGAATTGTCATGGTTAACTAGATCTAGTTAATGTTTTGTTCAAAAAGTAACAACTACAGAGTAAAATGACTTCGGTAAGTGATAAGAATTCTTTAGCTTAGATTTGGAAAAATATTGGCAGAATATAGGTTCAAGCAAAACTGAAAACTGGTTTAGACTTTTGGGAACTGAATTTGGGATACTATGTTTAGAATTTGATTTTAAACTCGTTTTCTATGAATGAAAATAAAAGTTTTGTCTGCTGAAGGAAACCCTCAAAAATGGGTGTTCTCTACAATGCTTACTTATTCCCTTACTTTTACCTGGTTTCACTCCCTAGGTGGCATTTGATGTTACATAAAGTGTTTTACTTGAATGGATATGCATTTGTGTAGATTTTATTGAAATCTCAGTTAAGTATTTTCAACCATTCCTCTCAAGTGTTGTGTACAAAGGGTTTGATAGCAGTTTTTGAAAGTAGGGATCACATTCCAAACATGCAAACCAAAGAACCCTGACAAACATTTGTCTTGCAGATAGCAGAATTGGCTTGCTTGGTAAGCTAAATTCCTCAAACAGTATTACTATGGCAACACACTTTAAGTTACATCACATGAAAACTATCAGCTGCAAGCTGCAGATAGCTACTAGACTATTATGATAATAACATAGTCAATCCTCATCAAAAATTTGTTTTTGCAGAGAAAATTTATACTGCAACCGAAACATTTGATTCTTTGGATAGCAATTTAATCCATATGTAAGGTGCTCCAATTCAGATTTAAACTGTTTTAATATTTGTTTAGTCAGTTTTAGTTTTTGTCAACTATTGGTTGAACATGTAATAGGAGTTTTAATCATGCTACCATAGTTCTAGGAAATCTTCATGTTTGTGCAAAGTTTGTTATAATCAGGTAAACACAACCATAACATCAGGGTTGCTAGTTAAACCCAGACAACAGTTGACATGGAGGTTGAACAAGATGGAGGTCACAAATTTCCAACTGATCATTGTATGTTCTGTTTCATTTGATTAACTACTCATCTGTATTAGAAAGGGTAATTAGGAAGATAAATGTTAACTGTAGGGTTAATTTGTACTATTGTGTATAGATTTTCCTGTAAACGCTTTACAAAACTCATCCAACGTGCTATGGCTAATTTTCTGCATTATTTTATTGAGTTAGCAAAATTCAGTAACGGTTTTCTTTTTCTCCGTGAATCTAATGCCTATTGTTAGTTGCACTTGGTAATTTTTATATATTTAATTTATCTAATTGTTCAGCATGATAAAAGTTAACATTGTTCAAAGTCAAGTAGAAAGTAAACAGTAGTATTTGTTAAATAATGTAGATCAATTGCTCAAATTTTAGAAGTCATTACCATTTAGTGTCTCCCCTAACAGAGAATCAAATTGCCTGTGGTGATTAAGCAGTGCTGTTACCATAGTATTGTATCTGGTTACTATGGAAATATAATGCCATCCTTATTTTCTTAATTGTGTTAAATTTGGAGTGCAGCCAGACTGGCTATTTTTATATTTAACGATAAGAACTGTATTTGAGTCCTCTTCTCAAAGACATGGTAAGATTTTCAGCGTTTTGGCTAAATTTATTTATCTGAAATTCATATTTTGTGTATGAAACGGAGAGGAGACAGTATTGGGTAATAACATAATAAGTTGATAAAAGTTTAATGTGATGATGCTACAATATATAATGTCGACAAGGCATTAGTCAACATGTTAACTCACAAAAGTTTTCATTTGATTATATAGAGGAATCTGTTGTTAATTCATTGATATTGCCTTTGTTCTGAAATTTGCATAAGGAATTAGGAAATAGAAATTTGTTATTAGTCATAATTTGAAATACTATTTCATTCGTCATATATTGTCATATTCTTTGTCAAAAAATGTAATTTTCATGTTTTCAACAAATCACATATTTTTAATAGCCTCATATTATAATAAGTACAAGTATGGCTTAGCAAAACAGTGACACCAAGTAATTTGCAAATTATCTAAGTCACATGCACATTAATACTGATATCGTTTTAGAATAATTCTCTTTATTTTTGGCAGGTTTTTATTTTATAAAACGGAACATGAGCTGGTTTCATGTTTTTGTCATAATTATGAGGCTTCTGGAATTTAACACAAAAAATAAAACAACAAACTATTTAAGGGACTGAAGAATTGTTATTGCTGTACATTTCCTCTGTCACTTAACCTACCATGGCAATTAAAATGTGCACCAAAAATCAAGGCTGTATAATAGTGCTTATCCATTGTATTGATTAATCCTATTAGGCATGAGAATAATCAATTGTTGTTAAAAAGATTTAGGATACAACTACTTATAAATAGTATTGATATCCACTAAATTATGTGGATTTCTGTTACACATGCTAGCTTTGAAATACATCTTTCATCTTGTTACATAGTTGATTAAAAGGCACTTCAGGGATAAGGTTCACATAAATAACTTTTGAGGCATTTCTGTGCACTGACTGACTGCTGTTATAATTTTTCCATGGTTATTTCACAACAAATATTAGATGTATATATATATATGTGTCTCATTAGATGTTAGTATCTATGGAAATGATCATGTAGTATCAGATCATACTCCAAGGAAATACTGGCTGAAGTATTGACTACTTTGGTGAAGGATGGCTTGTGTACAACAAGAGGGGATATACCTAGTGTTGACCCTTTCTATAAAGTGGTTTGGTTTTCAGTTGTCCAACGACATAAATGCAAAAATTGTCTTCTTTCGTCCCCTATGATTTACTGAATCTGCATTAGCTGTATTAAATATGAAGGACAGTGTGATACATGTAAGTATTTATTATACAATTTGTCTTATAGAATACATAATCAACTATAAATATATATCCTACTTCAATGTATGGATTAAACATGTTTTTGTTTACACCTTGTGTTATGCATATGAAACAATATGCTATGCAAATATATTTGTGTAAGCAAAAACAACTTTGGGCAAGGAAGTTTAGGGAGTACATCTAAACAAAAAAATGTGGGTACATAAGTGTATGTAAATTTTAGGTATTTAATAGTTGATCAGAAGTAAGTTCCAAAAAGGGGTTAACAAAAACTTGATAAGGGGGAATTAAAAAAAAAAATTAAATTGTTAGTATTAAAATTATTTTGAACTTTACGATTCGATTAGGAATGTTAATAAAATGTAACTTAATAAATATTAATAATAAGCTTGTACTGGAACTAGATCAGATGCCAACATATAGTTTAACTGTTTGTTTTCTGCTTCAGTAATCAGCTGAGAGTAAGAGTTGTTTTTGCATAGCTTTAACATCACCACTGCTTTAGGAAATCAGAGTATCGAGACTAAGTTCAACATGCATGGCTAATCAGCAGTTAAATTATGGTGGTTTGTTTCTATAGAAACGGCATAGTCATGTGATATAGTATTAACGTTTTTTAAAGCTTTTGTATTATCAATCATCATTCAAACAATATTAGATAAATTGTCATTTTATATTGTGTATGATGTGTACCAGCATATTGTGGGACGCATATTTTATATGCGTCATCAGGCTTTTAAACAGTTTGTATTGGAAGTAGGTAGGGTGTACGTGTGAATAGATCTAAATTGGCTGAATCTTTTAATTTATTGTTTTTTCATTTCCTTGCAGATAAATTCTAGGATTTAACTCTGAAATGTTAAAAATTATAATGTAGTGTAAAGGGAGAAGGCTAGTTTTTTTAGATGCCTGAATAGCTTGGAAAATACTGTTTATGATGTTACAAACCACCCCTTTTCAAGTGGTGTCAATGATGTTGCTGATTAGTAGATGGTGATATAAGCATGACCTGTCCTTGCACTGTTGTCGTCAGGTTTTGGGACAAATTGTAACAATTTGAATCTGGACCCATATAATATTTATTTGCTTATTACTCTATTCCTATCATGAGACTTGTAGAAATTTTAATGTTAATAATGTAGTTCAGAAGAATGGCCTCGTTCATTCAAGGCATACATGATCACACAACATGGAATCCATGTAGCATATGATTAATTATCCTTAACTGTCCCTTCCCATGCTGTGTATGAAAGGGGAAAAAATATTTATTAAATTACTTGTATGTTACATGATATTCTTTGTATATTTTCAGGTAGTAAACATTTTTAAAGATGGCTCCTTGCAGAAGTGTAGAGGAGACAGACTCGGAGATGAGGCAACGATTAGTGAACAGTTTAAGTCAGAGTTTTCCAGGAAGTGCATTGTCTAAAGCACTCCACTCTATGAACATGTCAGATGATCCTGAAGAAGATCCATTAAGTTCAAGTTGTTTTGCTGAAATACGATTGGAAAAAGGTCCAATGGAGGAAGACGACGAATTAACTAGTTTGAACTGGTTACAAGACACTGATTTGCTGAAAAATATTGATACCGGAGAGAGTAGATTGTGTGAGAGTCCCACTGGTGATCTAAAAGAAAATGATGAGAATGGTTTAGAAATAAACGATAGTGCTATCCAGTCTCATCCTCCTAATGTACCATATAATCCAAGAAAACACATCAATAGCAAACCTCCATATTCATTCAGCTGTCTTATTTTCATGGCTATTGAAGATTCACCACTCAAAAGATTACCTGTCAAAGACATTTATGCTTGGATTCTGAACCACTTCCCATATTTTCAAAATGCCCCAACAGGCTGGAAGAATTCGGTGCGTCATAATCTTTCACTCAATAAATGCTTCAAGAAAGTCGACAAGGATAAGGGACAGGTAGGGTATATTTTACTGGACTATACTTGGGTTTCACACTAAGTCCTTCCTATTTAGTCATTCCTCATCCTTGCAAGACAAACTTTTCTGGCATCAAATTATGAGGGCAGTTAAGTAAATTTTTTGATGCATGTGCCTATGCCTTTGGGCATCTTAAAGGCAAGGAAATGTTGGCAGTATTTACAACATGTCTAAAATGTTTAGCTGATGTATCTTATGTTTACAAACTTTGATCTTGTCTGTTGTTTTGTTTATATCTCACTAATATTAGTTAGTTATATTTGATCTAGGATTACCCAGTTCATACAAAGGGCAAAAGTCATTGCCTTACCATTTTATCACTCATAGGCATTATAATAATACTTTTTTATTGCCATTAAAAGAAATAGATTTCGTTTGTTATGACTTCAGTCCCAGACTGTATCAATTTTAAATAATATCGTGTGTAGTCTGTATTTTCCACTATAATTCCATATATAAATTTGAGTGGAGTCGATATACAGTGTTGATATCATCAGGAATTAGACATTCTCACTTATCCCTTATTTTGTGCTAGTGGAATTAAGGGACAGAGATAATTAGTAGTTATGTTATTATTATGGCAAAATACCACATTTAATTTATTTTCTGCATAATCGGAGATGCCAAATGCATGGATGTCAAAACAGAGATTTATTTTTTGAGCACCGCAGAAGCAACTACGTGACGAGGCACGTCTTCTAG
The DNA here is from genome assembly GCA_028565635.1 of Phoronis ovalis. Classification (NCBI taxonomy): domain Eukaryota; kingdom Metazoa; phylum Phoronida; family Phoronidae; genus Phoronis; species Phoronis ovalis. Next base: position 17,305 of record JAOXYB010091384.1, read on the forward strand.
GGTCCCCAATTTTTTTTGGAAAACTAAGATGCAATTTGAGCTAAAATTATTGTTTTAGTAGGATTTGTTAATAGCCAATGACTTGAAACAGGGAGAAATGACATTACAACTGGGAGATGGGTTTAAAAACGTAGTCTCCCTGTCAAACCGGGAGTCTTGGCATCACTGCATTTTGTTATATCATACTAGTTCTGATTTTGTATTCAAACAAAGTCAGCAATAAACTAATCTGTAAATATAAAATGGCAGCAGCAGAGATGAGCATAATTTTATTTCACTTGATCATAGACAGTTGTGGATCAGATTATAACAGTAAATTATAACTGCCACCTCAACTTTATACATATTTAAGGGGTCATACATGTGGTTATAGCTTATAAAGTGGTACCTATAATTAAATAGTGCTACTATTTCACACCTGACTGGTTTATATGTCAAGGACCCAAAATAATATCTAGGACTGAATATGGAGAATTGCTTGTATCAGCTGATGCTAGATGAAATGATAAGCTGTTCTTGCAAATAAAATGAGAGAAGATTAAATGAAAGTGTTGGTTACCTAGCAACTCAATAACAAACCCATCTGTGATGTACCCAGGGAATGTTAATTTTTGTAATTACTAATGTTTCATCATTGATCTCCGAGTCTGATCAAAATGGTTACTATAGCAACAAGTATGCGAAATCATTACTTCCTTTCAGTTCATATAAAATACTATGCAGCTGTCAAAAATTATGCAACCAATATTTAATTGTACAAAGAGACTTTGTTACTTATTAGAAAGGGACAAAAAAACTATTTTCATTAAACTTGGCCATATCTGCTTTCTTTGTGCTGTATTGCACGAGAATTTCCTCACAATAGCAAAAACTGGTATTGGGCAATAAAGCCATTTTATGTCTTTGTACAATACTCACCCCAGCGAGTATTATTTGTGCCATGTAAAAGGCAAAATGAAATCATTTAATGTTGGAGAAGCAGGTGATTTTACAAATAAGTATTGTATATATGTTACCAAGGTGACAGTTAATGCTGGCAAGTGGTATCACAAGTCACCTTTGTTACAGAAATTGGAAATATAAGACATCTGTCATGTCAGTAACACTGAAATACAATCCACTTTGTCTGAATTAAGAACACAACTATACATTGTTCTTAGATTTGTTTCTATAGGGATAACGTGCAGTTTACATAGCAGCTATGGAAAACAAAAATTTGAGGATTCAATATAGTGGCCTTTGCTTTCCATCAATTGTTTCTATGTCTTACTAGTACCTTGCAGCTACATAATCATTCACATAAATTATTTAGCAAACTGCCCTGAAGTGATATGAAATGCCCAGTCTATTGTTCGAATTGTAGTTTATTGTCAAATTATACCTTCTTTATCTTATAAAATGTTTTTTTATTATTTTAAGCATTATTTCTAAATTATAGTATAGCACTGAAACTACAGTAATTTACTTTTTGTACAGTGTCGTTTCAAATATGTCATTGAGTAAAAAAGATAGAATACAACTTGTTGCATTAAGTCAAATGATATGCTCTGTTGCTCATGCTTAGCATTTACTGCTTATTCAGACAGGATATTAATGTTATAAAGAATTGTCAGGTGACAATTTATCACTTTTCCTTGTTTCTACCTTTAATAAAAATATAAAACTATACATCATAAAATTTGTGCACTAATTTATATTAAAATCTGCACAAGCATGAATTGGCCTTTTTTATGTCTAATGTCATATTTGTATCTTGTTAATTGCTCTTTTCTAGGACATTTTCTATTTTAATGTTTTGTTATTGCAGAGCATTGGTAAGGGTTCGTTGTGGTGCATTGACCCTGATTATAGGCCGAACCTGCTGCAAGCTCTGAGGAAAACCCCTTATCATCCCTACCATCAATTACAAATGCTTGCCAACCCACAGCCAATGGGAAACCTCTACAGGTAACTGCTATTCAAAGTTTGTCTTTAAAATCTCTAGAAATAATTATGCAGTATTTACTATTAGTAGGTCAGGTTTATGGTTCCACAGTAAAGAACATCTGCACATATTTCATGATTTCTTAAGGCTATGTATCTTTATCAATAGACCAACATTTGTGATAACAGTATCCAGTCTTGATTCCATCTGCCATGTAACTTTAATTCATTTATAGATGGATTTAAGTTTAACTAATGATGCGGAAAACAAGCCTTTGTTATGCCTCTTTTCATTGGGTTCATGCTGGTAATAGTTATTTTTCCTAATCATTTGGAAAGTAATATTTTCAGCATAATTGAATGAATTGCTGATGGTTAACTGTTTTTCTTTCTAGCAATTCAAAGATACCACTTGCTACAAAAATCAATTTTAATATTTCTCCTCGTAAGTACATAACTTTCTGTTTATTTTTATGCATAATTGCTATACCATAAATGTCATAGCTTGTCATTGTACTTTCCTGTTGATTTTGTTACCATGGTACTGTAAATACATTACTGTTTCTATGGCAACAGTGTAATTAGTGTAAAATTAGCACTGTAACTCTTAATATCCAACAGAGAATAGATGAAGGCAGCAGCAGCTGCTCTGCAAATTATTTCACAGATGCATGAGACATACAATGCAAATATATAGTTTATTGACACTGAGCTGATTATGCTAAGGATGAGTTCCATATTATAGCTATTAATTTGGTCTTCATTTGTAACAGTTAAATGCAGTTAGTGTTTACTGTAGCAATGCAAATAATTTCCTTAAGCTGTCATAATCTATGAATATATAATTTTATTACTTTTAAGAAAACATGTACCTTAGTAGACCATGTGGCATAATTTATTGCATAGGATAATGTTTAGTACCCTGTCTATCATTATTCAAAATTTTATAATTCCAAATGAATGAACACACAAGTGTTCGCCCTATTTAGGAAGCAAGCTCCTGTTTCTGTTTGCTAATAAGGCAAACAATTTGTACAGAAAATGTTAAAAAATAGTTCCATTAAATTGTTTATGTTGACAAGAATAATTTAGTACTTATTTGATGCTTTGAACTTTAAGTGCAGCATGTTATGCTTCATGATTACAAGTTTTTAATCATCCTGTCAGTCTCTGGATTTGCTAAATACCTTTAATAGTTTGATTTGATCTGTACATGACCCTATATGTCCCAGTGTTACAGTGATATTTAAAATTTTAAGTCCTCTCAGATGGAAAATTCATTTGAAACTGTGGCAATATTTATAGTAGCCTAGAACTTCTGTTCTTACCTGATGTTATTATTTTAACTTGATATGTACCTTAGGTTTTCACTGACTTTTGTTCCCCCAAGTGACACTCAATCTTGTACAGTACTGATTGACCTGTCAATGCTAATTGTTTGCTCATGTTTTCAGACTTGTTTCCCTTCCTAAGCAAGAGGTTACTTGGCCCCACTGGTTCAGAAACAGGTAAGCTTCCATTAAGCTTGTACTTATTAACTATGACTTTAAAACACCAGATAAGCTATTCATGCCAACCTGTATGCACCTTACATGTTTGCCACTAGAGTGGGCTACATCACTATACCATGTACGGTGGTATATGCAATGTAAAAATGTAAAAAATATTTTTTTCATAAAACGGATTTATTCTGCTAATAAATAACTTGAGAACTAATTGTTCATAAACCCTCTATAAATTTAGTAAATGTAAGTAAAATTTTATAAATAAATTAATAAAATGATTTTTTGAAGAAAAACTGATATTTTTCGCACAAGATCATCCCCTGTTAGGTGAGATTTGAAAATCTTCAGTAGAAATGGTCCTACTGACATTGGCCTTGCATTTTTTAGGTGGAGATTATGAAAAAAGTTTGAATGGATTATTCGTTAATGCATGATATCTAGGCTGTATTTTGCAGGGAGATTAAAATTCTAATTTACGGCCGCAAGTTGTTCTTATCTTTGGTTTTATTTCCAGATTTGGACATAGATGTTGCTAATACTTTGATGTCATTGAAAGGAGGATCCACAGGCTACAGCAGTAAGTAAACAGTGAAGCATGGCAGTTCCTGTTGGTTAAATATTTCAAAACCTCGAAATGTACATGCTAATTTAAGTTACAACTTTAATACTAATGTTAAATTATAACATCAGTAAGTGCTGGTGTCACTTGAAGTCTAAAATAGCAGATATCTCAGTTGTCAAGACTATTTGCGTGGACTTGTAGTTAGTCATAATACCAGTTGAGCACACACTTCTGCTTTATGATTGAGTTGTGCTGGAGAACAGCATAATTATTCGTTCACAAAATGCAGAATTGTGGAATATTTTGATCTGACATTGGTGCCACATAGTGCGTGCAAATTGTCTGTTGTGTTACTATTGATGCTTGTGTAGAAACCAGTAGCTGCTCTTTGTTAACTTTACTCTGACTATTTTCAGACCCTCGTTTGAAACCGCTGACTCATCGTAATGGTTATGAACTGACATTATCACCTGGAAGTGACAGATCCGGACACCGAAGAAAGATCAGGTAATGAAACTTGTAGCTGAAATTAATACAGCTTGGGCTATGTGTGGTATTTATTAGTTTGAACAGCGATTAGCCTTTGAAAATCGTTAGTGTTACAAATGAAAACTCCCTTCTTGTCTAGAAATTGTCCAGAGAAAAGAAAAGAAATGTGTTGAAGTAACCTTGACATAACAGCTTGCATAGTCCTTATGATAATCTTTATGTTTTTTGTTAGCAACTCAACTTTTCTCAAGGTTGTATTACTTTGCAGACACTCACCATATGCAAAGAAGAGACCTACTTCCCCTGTGGTTATTACGGATAGTCCAAGTGAAGATCATACATATAGTGCCTCTAGTTCACCCACAGATGTCAATGGTCGCTCTCCCGCATCTCACGTCTCGTCAATTGATGAAGAATATGATTTCGGTGATGAGAGCGATGGTTGCTACAGTGATGATGAATACGAAGAGTCGGAATGGGATGAAAGCGAGGATGATGAAGAAAAGAAGATTGTGGAGGGTGCTGATGCTTTGCTGAATCTGGCTGGAATCAAAACATCGTCAATTGTACCATTACGAGCTATCAGTCCTCCTAACAACAATAATAATATTACTATTAAACAAGAGGTACAGTGCTCTTGAAGACAAATCTGGTTAAACATTATGACAAACATGCTTAGAAATTAAAAGCATTATAAAACATAAAGCAATATTTTTATGGACAAATAGGACTGAAGGAATTTGCAGTATTGGAAACGTTCTTGTAAATAAGTAGTTCAGTTAGTTAAAATCGTATCTTAGTATTAAACTGTCAATGTATAAAATGAAGGTATTATGAAAAATACGCATCTATGCACAAATGTTGAGACTTATCTGTGATGCTGTTGGTTAGTATACACCGCTGCATTGTCAACACATCAGGACATCCCTTGCCGTTGTATAGTAGTTATTTTACAGTAGAGGTAGATAATAGGCCTTTTAGCTTGTATAACTTTAATATTGGTTTATTTATTTATAGCAAACTGAACTAAGAATCATGCAGATGAGATTGTATTGGTGGTTATGTAAATTATCTTCTGTTACACAAAACGATTTATTTTTTAATGCCTTAATGAGTTGAAGTTTATTTTATATATTACTCATTAATATTAAGTTCTTGTCATACAAGATCAGTGACATAACATAGTGATTTCCTACTGTTTTAGGCTCGAAATATAGTCTTTGCCAAATTATGTTATTCAAACTCTAAATTGTGTATTTCGAACACTAAAAATAGGCATGCAAATTATTTAAAACCTTGCTACAGGTATATTTGAATAAAAGTAGCAAGACGAGGGCGATAACTTGTCTAAGATAACATTAGAGCAGACGTATGCAACTTCATAGAAATAACCAGTTGCTTCATGTGGCTTGTGATGTTTGTTGACCTGTGCACACTTCCAATGTATTTTCACCTCAGGATTTTAGATATTTGGATCTGTTGTATTACGTTGTAAGAATTAATTGACACATTGCCACCGAGGCAAGTCTGGGTTGTATATTTTTTGATGTTTTTGACAAACTTTCTGATTTTACACGCGAGTAGAGAATTGTGACACTATGTGCAGATCTAGTCTATAGTCGAAACTTCCAAAATTTGAAAATGAATTTAATTGTTTATAAAGAAAGAAAATCGTGGCTTCCATTTTCTTGTTCATCTTTGGTGCTTTTCTTTGTGTAATAGAATGTATTGCCTTTGTGTAAACCATTTTCGAAGTTGTACAAATTTTGTAGGATAGGTTTTTATCTTTAGGAAAATAGAGTTGAAACAGATGCTATGCTGCATTGCAGAATTATGGGATTTTAAGTTTGGTTAAAACTTGGTCAGTTAAATAGTCAAGTTTACACCAAGTAAAAACGCAATTGCTTTTCAAGTTCATTTCTGCTTTGTGGAGGATTCTTTTGTTTTGCAACATACAAACTTTTTAAATGTTGCAGGTCATGTAGTTTGTAAGCATTCTTGTTGAAAATGTTACTAGTTGATAATTTGTTTATAATTGTTATATAGACCTGAAAGAAGGCATGATTAATACTGATGTCTGGTGCTGAATTTACCATTTATTTAAAACAAAGATTGTAGAATCAAAAATTGAGAGAAGTATGAATGAGAAGGTACACCAGCTAAAGATGTAATTGGTGCTCTCCCAAGAATGGAGTTGATTGGTGCAATATAGTGTTATATTTCTGTTTTTCAAAAGCAGGCTTATAATGGTTTTATCCCAAGAAACTGCATTTTAAGTCCCATCAGAAGTGTTTCTAGTGGTTGACCGTAAGACATTATTGTGTTGCTCCATTACTTGGTTTTGTCTCTAGCTGAAATATTTTCTCACTCATTCACGGATCGATATCAAAGGACATTATTTCAGGTCATTTTAGGTGCCATGTTGGAGGGTATAGATTATTTGATGAGCTGAAGAAGTTATTCTATCTCATCTTTTAGTTCTATAAAGTTTGTATAGCAAGTTTGGTAATTTAAAGAGAGGCACTAACTTTTGCATTTCATGTATGCTATGTAATATATATATATATTCAGTGCTTTATGATGACATGGTTGTACTTTTCAATATTTCATGTTGTGAGCCATTTTTATTCTATCTATTATAAGGCTCGTGCAATATATACTCTCAGCAGGATACTATGACTCGCATTATGTACAGTTGTACAGGTGAACAATAAACAAAGTTGTCTAAACAGATCATGTTGTTTGTCAACAAAAAATGTGCCAATAACTAGCAGTCTTATGCCTTCTTTGAAGCAGACAGTGGTGGATCGAAGATTTTTTTCCCTTCAAAGTTTACTCTTAAAAGAATACTTATAAATGCCAGGTGAGAAGTTAGTTTTTTTAGACCATCTCCAAAATCACTAGTCTGTACAATTACAGAATTCTATATAGGACTTAAAATGTAAACTTTTTAACTACTGAAAGTTGGATTTGGCTTTGACAGTTATTTTTGACCATTCACATTAACATCTATCATATCTGTCCACGTTCAGAAATTCTACAATTAGACTTCTTGTATAATGATACGGGATGCTGAAGCAAATCCTGTACGTGCATCACCAAGTGGTGCATATGAAGCGTTACGACAGTTTCCAACTTTGAAAACAACTTCCACATTCCCTGCTGGTATGCCATCATAGCAATTTCCTGAAACTGAAACAAAACACTTTAATCTATGAAAACATATAGTGTGGTTGAATTTTGTTACTGTATTTTTTTCAATATTTAAAGATGGCAAGAAAACTGATTTAAAAGAAAAGAATTCACAAAATATGACCTGGCCGGCAGTCTTTTATGGAAAACGTGGCTCATGCATTTATTTCGGAATTACAAATTGAAATTTAGCTTACAAAATGGTGACCAGCACGTTTTGTACTAGAATAAATTTTAGATAATCTGTCAGAATATTATTCATATTTAAGACTCGAAATTTTGGACGAACTAGTATGCAATTTAATGCTGAAGCCCCGGGTACTCAAGTATACATGTACATTGTACCCATGTAGTACTCAAATGCCAAATTACACTTTTGATGTCAGTAAAATTTGTAACTTAAACACCAAAGCATTGTTTCAAACCAATTAAATCTTGTTTTTTTAGCTTGAATAGCTACCACTTCATATTGTGTTGATGTTAATTTAATTTTATCTCTTAAATTTGTCTGATGTACAAATAGTCTCCATTTTGCATTGAAAACAACTTTTAAAAAGTCAATCATTTTCCATTTTTTACAAGCTGTTTTTCCAGTTAATTTGATGTATTTTGCAAGTAAACATTGAAGTTTACAAAAGCTATGTATCAATTAATTGGCTGAGGTATTTCACATTAAGAACTGCTGTGCACAAATGAACTATAAATTATTAACATTTTATGTCTACATGTTTGGGGCTCAAGGTAAATTAAGTGTTCATTAGCCTACATGGAGTACAAGCTTGGGATACATGTACTTCTCAATACATCTTCTAATGGTACTCCAGGGATGGTGCTACTAAATAATTTATAGCTGTTCAGCATGCTGATTTTTTTTAACACACATGCAGCCGCCACTCTGCTGAATATACAGGGAAAGACTTAGTCAGGCAGCTGAGATTTGTTACTGTAGGTTTCCAAGTTATGCTCACATCAGATAAGGTACTAAATACTGGTTTGTGACAGCTACTCCGATTTTTCTGACGTCATCAGCTTAGTCTGTCAGGGAATTGCTGAGGAAACACAGAATCCTGAATTCCGTATACATAAATATATACACACAAGCACTAGTTTATATATTTAGAGGGATAGGGGTCATCAGACTATTCAGGTAGATAGAGTGGGGCAAACTTATTTTCCTACAGGTGTGAAAGGGATATTTTATTTTCGTGCTGTGGGAATCATTGAACTTTATTTTGGTCCGTGCAATGTGATAAACGTTATGTTTTATTTTCGTGTTATAGCGTTACAAAAATTTTTGTTTATGCAATAAGATTATCATTTTTTCTTTCTTTACAATGAAATTGAACCCTCTTGCTTACTGCATACCCCCTTTGTAGCTGCTCTAACGAAAATCCCTCCAGTACCCTTTAACCATTTTGAATAATTTGAGTATAATTATCTTCTTAGGAGCTTCCAACAGACTATTAGTGCTGCTTACAACCTGTTTATATACAGTAATTATTGTTGAGGTGGGAAAGGGTTATATTATTTTCGTGACCCACGATTGCAGGAATTAATCATTTGTGATTCGTGAACAGGCAATATTATTTCCTTTAAGCGGTGGTCCCTACCCATTTCCCCCCTCAATCTCTGGTAATAACAGAATATATTTCTGATGTCATTTTACCTCATCACAAACCTGTATGTTGTATATAAAAAAGAGCATAACTCCGAAACCTACTATAAAATTTCAGTAAATTATTAGCATTGTATTAGGATATATATATATCCACTATTATATACACAGCTGCCAGCTGATTATGTGGGACTCTCACTCAATCACATTAGTTGAAATTTCAGTAACTTATTATGTGTATGTATATGTGACAGGGTATATATATATTGTAGTAGGTTAATTATTATAGTTACAGTTATAAATATAAGAATGCAAACCCCTGCATAGGGTATTGTAGTAGGTTATTATAGTTACATTTAGATAAGAACAGAGTATTGTGGTGGGTTGTTATAATTGCATTTGCATAAGAATGCAAACCCCGCCCCCCCCCCCCCCCGGCATTGGTGGGTATGACCTGTTGTGCCTACTTAAGCTTCCGCATCCAGGTATATTGGTCAGTCACACAAAGAAGCTATTGCACGTGGATAACACATGCACGCCTTAATTAGACCTGTTTGGCAACTATTCATAAAGTATGGTACGTACTACAACCAGAACTGATCTCGTATTGAATAATCACATCACACCACACCATCCCAAAATTATAGACGTTAAAGAAAGCGTTCACATATATATATCTATATATATATATATATATATATATAAATATATATTATCCACTGCATTTCAGTTGTCAGCTGAAGATGTGAATTTGTTAATTTTTCAGTAACTTATATTAAAATATGTACTGTACTTTCTCTAATAATCGTCCCCTCCAGTGACTAAAATAAATCAGTAATTACTCCCTCTCTAATAATTGCTTCCTCTCCAATGATGCTCCACGGCAATAATTTGAAGACCCTTTGAATTAATGCAAAATAATACTCTATTACATTTTAATAATACATTGTTGTGGACAATTGATTAGCTCTTTCTGGATGAGATATATTTATATTGTAATGGACTATTTGTATGCACTTGAGGGCGCTGCAGTCAGATCCTTTCAATATTGGCATCCTTTAGTTATGACCAAATTATTTTTTTTTATATCTGTTTTTTGAAAAGCTTTAACTGGTGAAAATTTAACAAAATAAAAAAATATTAATAAATAGTTGTTTATGTATATATTGATATGCTCAGAAAAAGGAGGGTATTTGTTAGATCCAAGAACATAAGATTTCTTTTGGTTTTGGCTCGGCATGTGAAGGAGGCCTTTTGTGAATGAATTATGTGAGGGCATGTAGAAGTTTGGGTCTGAGACTGATGCATGCAAATAGTCTATCAACATATTTTAGTTCATACTTTTGTGGAATTAGCCAATCAGCATTCGGTATTTCCGAAAACTATTTCATAGAATCAGCCAGCATCATGACGTGCCGTGTAAGTCACATTAACAGGTTATGGAAGACACAAGGGTGTTGATATCGACTATGCTGGAGTGACAGTGTTTAAGCAATTTTAAACAAGATACTGGAAACGCTTCTTAAATCTTCATTTTTGTCACTTTCATGTATTTTTTCCTGACAATTCACAACAATTCCCTAGTAAACTAGTTCAGAAGTCCTATAATACCCGATTTGTAGTTTTGCTGTTGTCATCGACTTGCTTTACGAAATACCATGACCTTATAGTTTTTATATATTTAATGTGAGCTTCCATTTGTTACAGTATAGTCAAACAATATGTTTACTCCAATTTGCATACCTGCAGCTGTCTGAAACGATTGCTGTGCATAATATCAGCATAAAATAACATAAATATTTTGAATAGTAGGCAGCTTACTAATAGTGTTCTCTCGAGGTGATTCATGTACATAGAAAACAGAAAGGGGGTAATAACTAATTAATTAAGCTTTCGTTCTGTCTCACTCCAAGAAAACAATCAAAATTTTTACTTAGGCATGACTTGTTCTAACTCTAGACTTAGCGTACATACTACGGATGATTTCTAGCATTTTGCATATATGTAGCACTTCACATGTCCCTGTTGACATAATCAAATGAGAAGCCCTTTGAAAATCAGTAACTGCGTGAACACAATACACTATATACTGCCAGGAATTCTAGTACATGATTCACAAGACTTATTTTTAATTTGTTCCACACAAAGATTTTGAGCAACTGTGCCAGAATACTTCCTAAAAGCAGTAATTTGGCATTAATCAACTATTTGATGCCTTCTATATAGTATGTATTCAGTTAACATGCAATTCACCATGCAATTTTTTCTTGTTCCTTCTATATTCCTCCCTTTTCCTTTGGGGTTGGTTATGTTGGTCACTTTTTATTTTACAAATATGTATAATTTGGCTCAAAATGAATACAAAAGAGTCTGTAAATGTCCTTTTTATAAAAAAAATAATGGAAATCATTATGTAAGGGAATCTTGTAAAGTGCTGGGTCAAGTTGCTACGTTTCCTCACCAGGTGGTTCAGAATCAGCTGCAGAAAGAAAGTTAATTGACCATATCATGTCAGCACAAAAAATTATAATTGTACGCTATAGAGACATATAATCATCTCAATATATTATTAAATGCAATTTGATTGGAACGTCAGAAAAGATACTATAAAAAAGATTTATTGCCATTGAAGTTGATGGGAATATTAATTGTGCACTTGCCATTCTGTGCACCAACTATTCTGTAACTTTCCGCCCATTTAATATAGTAATCTGTTGTTTATAACCGTTGTAAATATTTGCTTTGAGAACTAAGTAGAGTAATACAAACATATACTCCAGTAATTGTTAACTACACGTTTACTGTAGTATTTGTGAAGAGGTAATATAATGCTTTATTAATAGTACTTACCAACATTAGGACTGAAGTAATAGTCACCCTCAGCACCTGGATTAGCATTAATGTCTGTGTAAATGATTCCATCAATATTTGCTGGGTTGATGCATTCAGAACCATTCAGTTCAAACCACCATCGGTTACAAGCCCAACCATAGTTTTTGATTAGCACTCTCAAATTGCCATAAAAAGACACTTGTAAGCCAGAATTTGTATTTCTCTTGTTAAAGGTAATATTCTAAAATGTATATATAATGTTTGCAGAAATTATTATTTGTAGAAAAAGTTCACTTCACACATTCAGCAATCACACCATTATTACAAAAAACAGATCTCAAGCCGTGATGAACTAGCTGTCTATTACCAGTTTACAAGTATCAAACAAGGCACAATTTTACTGATTACTTGCATATTAAGTAATTATTAGTTTGTACTTTTTGTACTACAGATATTGGGGTTGTAGTCAAGACAAAAACATCATGGTACTAAAACTGTAATGTTTTATAATATCTTGTCCGGAGACATATTAACAACCACTTTTAATTATTTAGAATCATAAAGAGTTCAAGCAAGTACCCGTCGATATACAAGGGCACAAATGACAATGCTATGCAATTCAGTTTATTGACAACTCAGATTTTTCCATTTAAACTTTAAAACGGCACCATCCAAGTGAAAAAACAGGAAACAAAAAAAATAAAATTTTCTTTGTTTTGTATATTACATCTTGTTGTAACTGTTGTGACGATAACTCTCGGATGCCACTGATGTATTTACATTATGATGCTTACTAATACTTTTGTAGACTTTTTAATTTGTGTTTGCCATATTACTTAGTTTGATTACTCCACTGTCTGTGCTATCATGTCCATTCCAAGCCACTTGCTGTATACTTGTGACATGTAAGTCTGAAATACATGCGAAGTAAATAATTTTAATATAAAATATATTATTTTCATTTAAGGTTATAGCAATACAGCAGAAAATACTAAAACTATATTCTTTCGTTTTTTACTCTAGACTTAATTCGTATATTGTGAGTGCTCAGTGTGCTAAATATTTCAATCAGAATTACATGTCTAACTTCTCCTATACGGTTTCTTCTGCGGGGTTGTTACGTACGTAGCACATAAGGAGTATTCGCAGCATAAAAAATCGTGTTACTTTATATTTTTTCTGAAAATACATTTGATTAAATAGTAGACATTGTCGTTGATACACATAGTAAAATATGCATGTGTCATGATCGATATATAACATAAATAGAAAACTATATATTATACCTGATTTTTTGATTTGAGCAGATTGGCTAGCAATTTGTTGCTCCATGCAAACAATTCATTTTTACTCCGATATGTTCGATTTGCGTGATAATCTGCATTTGCAGTACCTTTTCCATCAATGTAAATTTTGTATTAAGGTCATCTGTTGTCACCTGTTGCGTATTTTGACCAGCAGTTGCCTCTGCAGCATAGAAACCAAGAGCAGATATAACCAACAGAACTCTCAACTTGTTTTCTGACACAATGCCTGTTACGAGTACCAATTTCAGAGTGTACAGTGTCAGTGAACATTAAAATACTTTTTAAGTATCTTTTTTATACGATGCAATGCCTGATACATAAAGATAACAATCAAATGTACTTAGTTTGGCAGCGTTTATTTTGACTTCGATTTTATCAGATAAAAGTAGCTTTATATTAATTTTTTCAAGATCTAATATAACAATATGTTCCATCTAATATGAAGAAATAGACTATAATATACTATTTTGATTGCGTTCCAATGTATTTTAACCATACAATACGTAAAGATAAACTGGGCCCTGAGTCTGGGTATCGATTTTTATAGATAAATCAATAAACCACCTGAAGCTAGCAAGATGTAATAAATAAAACTTATCCACTAACTCCAGATTATCAAATAATGATCAGATTGAATACTTTGTGGGTGCATCATTTCCAGGTTTTAATTAGATTACATGTCTTTAGGCACACCAAGTATATTGTGACAGTGTAACTCGATCTCCAATTTTTATAACCAAAATAATTGGATAAGCCTGAATTTTAAAATACTTCGAAATTATTAAATTTTAAAATTTAGCTTTGTTTAAAAGTTATTTTCAAAGTTAAATGTTCCAATTCTTTTTTGCGTTTTGCACTAAACAAATTATGCAAATTTAAGCAGGTGGAGATGAATGTTTTCGAATTTTTTAAGCAGTATTATTTCTTTAAAAACTGTGTACCTTTATATGTCTACCTCTTTATTTTAATTACAAAAACATAGATTAAATCATACATTTTTCTCTATTTGTCTAAAAACCTCACGTTTCCTGATTTATCATGTTTGTCTCACATTACTTGCTGATCAGCGTTTTTTAAACATTAAAATATGAGAATAGACGAGTTTAAAAAACAGTTCATCAGGTGCACTTGTGAAGCATTATTTTCATCATTTTGTGAAATAATTTGGCACTCATTTATAGTATGATCTTTTTTCTTGTCTGTGGTAAGTGTGTCATCTTCTATGAAGGGTTTTTTTTACACACTTTTTTTATTATTGAAATCAGTGCATGTCCACGTCGCTTTCATGAAAAAAAATCTGATGTTCAGCTATGCAATGTAACTTTTTTAAGGATGAGACGAAAAGCTGAAGCAAATCCTGCACAAGTGTTATTACAGTCTAAGTTCTTGCGTGTGAAAATGACAAAATGTTTGTCCAAGTATGATTAACATGTGAGCTTGGCTGACATGCCATGGCTGATTGTATGGTTTACATTTATATATAATATATGATATAATCTTCTATACGCAATTCTGGCTGTGCATATTTGATGCCGAAGCATATGTAGAATGCCTAAATATGTCATTTTGAATATTATCACATTAAATTTTTGGGTTATCGATATGAAAGAACCCCCTATACCAACCCTTGTCAGAAAAGACTGTTCCAGTTGCTAGTTATGCAAAAGGCAGGGTCAAGCTAGGTCTTTAAGTGGGAAGACAGGACAGCCTCCAATCTTGAAAGCAACATCATACTCCATGCTGGCATGCCGCAATAAATTCTCAAAACTGAACCAAAACAAATGCTCTGTGATTTCATCTTTGCTATGGTCTTTTTCACCTTTTAAAGGTTATGTTAAAATCTCAACTAGTGGAAGAATGTTCTTGCATACAGAAAACAGGTAAACAATTAAGTGCATTGCCATTTCATATGATCGAAGTAGCTTCAGATTAATTTTTTGAAGATCTAACATTATTAATGATATTTTACATCTATGGGAAGAAATAGATTAATTGCACAGTTTTGATTGCGTTCCAACATATTTCAACCAAGCATACAATGTGAACATGTGTGGGTATCAATTTTTATAAATAAATTGGATAGCTCTCTAAATTTGTAAGAAGTAATAAAGGTAATCCACTAAACAACGATCATAATTATTTGTATAATTCTATTGTGAGTGCATTATTGTATTAGATGGTATATCTTTAATTAAGGATTCAAGATATATTGCAACAGTGTAACTTCATAATCGAGATGAATGGATAAACATAAATGCATACATCTCCACCTACAAATTTGTAAAATTTCACAAATCATCTTTATTTACATATATTTGCAAACTTTCCCTTTGATTTGAAAATTTTAGCCAATTTTCTAGTAAAAGCAATGACAAAAAATGACCTATAGATCGGGAATATCCAGCTAGTGACTAGAGGCATAATATGACAGCTATGCATAATATGACAATGCAAATCTGTTAGACTACATATGACTGCTTCTCAAAATATGGCAAATCAGTAAATTTAGTTAGATTAGATCCCAACCCATGTTACCTCTTCCAAAGTAGAACTGTCTAACATATGTATGATGTTAACTGAAGTTGTTAACTGACCATGGGAAAATCAGACTTTTCGCAATGAGGCTTTAAGGCGGCTTGGATATCAATTTTTATTATAAACAAATGATTACCCAAGAATCTGATAACTAAATAAGGTATGAACACCATGCAAGTTCCTGTTTCAAAAAGTACAATACAGGTCGAATGATAGGCAGTGTTTATTGTCACATACATTAAGTGATTAGATGATTCACTCATTACTTAAAATGTTCGCTTTAGTGCTACAACATAATCAAACAGTTTGGTGTTGTGATATTTTCCTCTCTGATCCAGTAAGAAGAAGAACCACCTTCCTTTTAACTTCAAAGCTAAAGAAGCCTTAGCAGCTTGTCGAGATTGATTGGCTGAAATATATTCTATGGGAACTGTTAGTGTGCGTAAGTTGCCAAGTGGAGCAAAGGTTTGCATTGCTACTTTCTCACCACCTCGCAATAATATTACACGATGAACACTTCTCAGCGGAAACAAAATGGTGAAGGCAAACAGCGTATATCCTATAAAGCATAAAAAATCATAGAGGTCTACATATTACATACTGGTAATCAGTGCAGTAAAATAATAATTTATGACTGACACAGCTCTTAATAAGCCAATACTGAACATCCATGAACAATTTTCAAAAGTGTACAAACAGAAATATGCATAAACTTAGTAAAAATGGGAAATCAGTCGGGAAATCAGTCCCAGGGAATCAGTTTTAACAAAAAAGCCCCACATCAATTCTTACCTATCGTCAAGCATAGTAAAGTGATACCATTTCTGTATTTATTTTCACCTAGGTTAACTTTTCTCCACCAGGCTGTTTTTTCTCCTGACACATTTTGCCCATACACATTTTTTTCTTCCTCCAGCTTGACATCTCGTAAACTACTGTATGAAAACTGAGCTAGATATGACCAAAAACCAAACTGTATGAATCCAAACCAGCTTAGGTATTTATAATACTTTTTATTGTTATTTGAATACAACAGCACATCCTTTTGTACATTTCCTGCAACTTCAAAAGGTAAAGATTTATTTTTTATTCCAGCATTTGTACTAAATGTTCTTACTGTATTGCTGTAAAAACCAGGATAATTTGTGTACTGGCACATTCTTGCCGCTAAATGTCTTTTCAGTCGTCTTGAAGAATTCCATAATAATTCGTCGTAGAATAGCATACGTAGACAAGTCAGTTTGTGACTCCATGATTTAGGCAGGAAATCAGTAGTTGTAATACGTGTAGCATTTCTTGATAGCATTTTCACCAAATACGGCTTAGAAGTCTATAAAAACAACAAATGTTTTTACACATTTCGAATGCATTATGAATCTCTATTATTGTAATTAACCAGCCATGGGAAATTTATTTAAAATGTCAAATCAATTTTCTACATGTCTACTTGCAGAGCATATCATCAATTTTATCTTGACACCAATGGTCATTCACATTGATTTAGTGTGATTCCCTCTGCAGCCCCGGCCACCGACTCCACTTTACTTTAGTTTTTCACTCACCAAATTTCCAATGTTACAAGTCAACTATGCAAATATATGTCATGACAACTTACCAAAATGTTTCGTGATAACATTTTCTTATTTTAAAAACGTACAGAATCAACTTAAATGCTTAATCAGAACAAGTACAGAGCGACAATATACTAATCTATATCTCGAGCACTTGTTCATGGGCGCTGACATATTCCCAAAATGCATCATAAATCACGAGTGCACAGGCGCACAGGAAGTTTTAGAAAAGGAAGATCAGGGACACCCACTTTTGGAAACCCAGTTGAACACATCTTCAAAATCTCTTTCGCATACAAAGGCATGAGTTGAGTAATATATTTCGAGATGACAGACTTACAGGCAAAGTATCAGAAGTTAGCTACGGAATATGCTAAGGTATGAGCAAAAATGGGCTCTGACATAAAATAGTAAGGGACTGATCAGAAATTACAACAGGGGGGGGTCACGAATTTTTGTGCAAGGCAAAAGGGGGGGGGGGTCATGAATTTCTGTGCACCACGAAAGGGGGGGGTTGTAATAAAAAAATTTGCGCAGTGATTCTTGAAAAATACCTTGATTTTCACAAACTAGTAGGAAAATAGAGGATCTCTAAACAAGAAAAAATTAAAATAATTACATCACACATAGCAGCAAGTCAACTTAATACCAAGTTACCCAGCAACTTAGAGAAATCAAGTAGTATGAATGACAATTCAGACGAAAATGATAGTGACAGTGATGAAGATGTAGTTGTAGCTGAAATAGGTAGTAGTTCTAGTGATTCGATCGGAGTCTGAAGATGAAAGGTTAATAGCCAATCCTGTGAAAATACGTTCTGGATGTATAGTGCGAAGCAAACAATTCTTTGGTGACTGATTAACTAAAGGAAGTTTAAAATATTTCGTTGTATAATAACTATTTTAATGGATTACACAATATATACAGGAGTTGCAATCTATACACAAAAGAAGTTTGAAGAAATAAAAAGTGGCACAATGTATCATGGCAAAAAAGAGTCCTAAAATGCACCAGATTGCAGGAAATCACATGAAATATTAAAAACATTTCACGGGGGCATGCCCCCGGACCCCCTAGTTTCGCTTTGCGCACTGCGGGCACTCGCCTGTCAGAGGGGGGTCATTATTTTTTTTTGCATGCTCTTAGGGAGGGGTTGCAATTTTTTTGGCAAACCCTGGAGGAGGGGTTGGATTTTTTTGTGCTCCATGTTTTTGAAATGCACCAACCCCCCCTGTGGTAATTTCTGACCAGTCCCTAATGAAAATTAAATGAGCGGGATTGAACGGGTTGCCGTTTTAAATAAATATGCGTTAAAAATAATAAACATACGAGGTCTATCCTTTTTTACTTTTTCTTTTTGGCAAACATTTGTCATATAATTATACCAACATGCATTGCTTGATAAGGACCCGATTAAGGACTGTGACTGCGGCACCGGCCATCAACTTGATTTAAACTTAATGGGACTAATGCAAACATTATAATAGTTTTTATAATGGAATTAAATCTGTTGGAATATTGATTTCACTTGTAAGTTTAAATGTAAGCAATATATTTATAAATAATTAACACGTTTTATTACTAAAATTGTTAGCTATAGGACATTTGTTATCGTATATTATTTTACTATAAATTACAACTTATATTTGAAATACTTTGTAGTTACGATCTCAGGTGCCTGTATTAAAGAAAGCTGTCATTGATGAACAAGCCAAAGAGGGCGAATTAAAGGTGGGTGAAAGAATATAGTCCCTGCTTAAGTCGAACAGTCACAGACTCTCTATTATCAATTCACAGTTACAGAGAGTCAACTTTTACAACCTTTGAAAAATATACAATTTCTACCATCTGACTCTGAGTTGATTTATCATGCTCTGGATGTACTCTGCCTATCAGAATTACTTCAAAAATCATATGGAACTCTAGTCCTGCAAGCAAGACCCTACTATGGACAGCCTACAGCTTGTCCATAAGGTCCTGGCCACCTCATATCTCAAACCAGCCGAAGTTTGAAAACACTTAGTACTTTCTTAATTAAATAAATGAATTCCACCCAAATTTTTGCTTCTGCCTATTCCTTGACTCTTGCGCTTCTTATACCACCATATCTATAAAACTTAATCAAAGCTTCGACAACATATCAGCTAAAAATCCAAAATGCAGTCTTGAAGGTTCATTCATCCATTGCATAGATATTATGCTGTTGCACATGCGTGAAGGCTAGTAGAATTTCGGCCCATTTGAGATAGGAGGCGGCTAGGACTAATGGAATTCCTGCACTGGCATACACACAAAAATTACCAACAGCAAACTCTGAGGAAATTCATTCCACCATGACTATCGTTAACACATGCATGAAAAGCACCACCGGTGTGGGTCACTTCTTTGTGCAAGTGGCTATCAAAGAGTCTATGCCTGTTTGACCTTGTCTCACAAAACAGAAGTTATCAGGAGGTTAGCGCAAACATCATGAAACTGGGACTAACGAAGGAGGTGTCCTAGATGTTAACATCTGGAATGCTAGAAGAATTGTTGGATGTCACTGCATGCCCCTTACTGGTCACAGTCTTGTTCGTTTACATTCCAACTGAGTGTCTAGTCCCTGGATACATAACCCCATTATGGGGATCATACTACTGGAGGATCATTGTTTTTAGTATTCTCAGTTCAGCTGCATAGCTATGAAGTCTTCCTTTGTGCTACTCCCACATTGTGTCTCATTTTCTGCCATTGATTTCCGTACAAGTCTGAAAATGCCATATGTCTCTGATCAAAAACTTTACTAGTTTGCATGACATTTTTGTCCTAAAAAGGTTCACTTGAATTGAGATAACAGTATGCCAAAAGTGTGAGAAGTATCATGCGTTCAATAGCATATATACACTTGTACACTTAGATTATCTATAAAGAGTCTTTTCACTTTTTTTTGCATTATTAGATGTATTCTCAGGGTAAAATGTCTAGTAGTAAATTTTAGTAATAAATGATAAACATAGGTAACATAAAAGTTAGCATAAAATAATGTGTTAGTGAGTAATTCTTTTTACAAGAGTAACTGTGAAAAATTACTTTATTGTTTGCATTTATTTTAATTGTACTTTGGATGAAAAAAGACAGTGTTTTATTTCTAATAGCATTTGGTTGTAGGAATCTTTGAAGGAAAAGGACCAATGCATTAGGAAATATGAGCAGGAAATAGACAGTTTATCATTTAGAAATCAACAGTTGTCGAAGAGAGTGCTGGTTTTACAAGATGAACTTGAAGATATTGAACATAAAGGCAAGAAAAATAAGGTAAGTTTCATTTTTACTAAAGGGTCATTAAAAATCTGGACACTATCATTGCCAGGTATTTTGGAGACACTAAATACTTCGTAGACATCAAAATATATGTCACCCTGCAAGAACTTTTATTTCAAAAAGATTTTACAGACCAACAATGAGAACAGATGCCTACTTTACAAGCAACATCCACAGACGTCACTACAGGTATATGCATTCTCTGCAGTATTTATTTAGACAGGAACATGTATATCTGTAATGATATCTACCTATCTTCTGGTATATGCTACAATTATCCCACATGGCTTCAAGGATTATCATGTAACAATAATCACTTGAGTGGTTAAATTTTTTTAAAATAGTACACTTCTTTTATTCCTTTATAACTTTCCTGTCTCATGAAAATTATTGCAAAAGATTACTTTTGAAGAAAAGTATACTGTAACATAATTTTTGTTGGCATTCAGGAAACAGCAGGGTGTGATCAGGTCTATAAATCATGGATGTCATCTGTCTAGCTTTGCATGCAATTCTAACCAGTTATATATATACAAATATGTTGTAGTTTTAAGTTTACACTTTGTGTTTAGTGGCGACCTCTACTTTGTTGCTCTCTGTCATTTTATTTTAGCATTGGACCCCATTTGGTCAGGTAACTTCTGTTATGGTTGTGTGTTAGATAGCAACTTTTACATTATACAGGCATTTTTTTATTATTCTGGCTTGCATGTTTAGGAGCTTCAATTTTGATGCTACAAAAAAGCTAAGTCTTGGTACTGTATAATTTGTAGAAACTTTCATCATGCACAACAGACACCAAAATAAAATAGTTATCAGTTACAGACAGGCGAATGGTGAAATAATTTGAGAAATACAATAAGGACCAAGGACATAGCTTGAGGTCGTTATTTTATTTCGAGGGTTATTATATCGCCCAAAGTGCAAATTTGTAACTCTTTTATTACATACCTCCACCTAATGCAATAAATATATGCAACAGTAGTTGATGTCATGATTAAATATAGATGAAATAGGGATTGATCAGAAAATTACAAGTGATCTTGTCAGAATCCTTCTTTCATCTATACCTGTTGAAAATTTAAAAAATAGACATTTTCAATTTTTCAAAAAAGTTAAAGTTGTCTTTTGAACTTTATTTGTGAAATGGGTCAATTTAAAAAATAAATCCAAAAACTTGTTGATACAACTTTGTGCAAATTAAACAGTCAACACACAAGTACCTGTATGCAAATACCATGGCAAAGTCCCGTTTTTATATGTAATGCTAGGTAGCAGGGTGTTATATGATTATGGCCCAGGTGTTTTAAATGTAGTTACGAAAATTTACCAACTAACATGTGACTGAATTGTCCAATAAGAACACAGTATCAAAATGGGGTATGTAATAAATATATTTATTTCCTTATATCTTAACCACAAATACAACTTAGCTCCAATACTAATCACTCTCGGTGATGACAGGCGATGAGCTGCATCTTATCAAAAATGATTAACAGTGGTGACATTTGTTGTTGCCACTGCCAAACATTAACACAATTAATATGTGTATCTGTTGAGCATGACTACAAACTGACATTTTAGATAACTGTATTATAGTTTACTGTTCACCTACTAATTAGATACAACTATAGTGATAACACTACTGCAGCACATGCCCGCTAACTGAAGTTTGTTTACGGTGTTTGCAACTGTTTTCGACACACATTTATATCGGTAGTATTATGTAATCTAACTGTTCACGATATTGTTAAAACTTGTGTTTATTTTGTTTTTAACAGTTATACTAAACTCAACTGTTTTTCAGCATAGTAGATCAAATAGCGATGTGTCTGGTATTCAGGTAGATGTCAAGAACAATGCAATATTCAACCAAGAATTGCAGAGTAAAATTGAAGAGAATGCCAGGTTACATAAACAGGTAAAAATGTTCACATTGTCTCACGAAGAATATAGCTCTTTTTTTGTTGCTTGATGACCAGTGCTGGACATTGGAAACTCAAAATTGTTTTGCTATATTGTAGCCTGAAAATAACATGAAGAACACCCAATCACAAAAAAAATAGAAAATTATTATATTGGTCCTAGCTAAAATAATCTCACTGATCAAGTAACATTTGTTTCAACTGATTCCACTGTAAACAAAAAGAAGCAAAAATGTCAATGCTGGAGAAAGAAAAAATGCTAACAATGAGGTTTTGAGACTACATGTATATCCAGCTCAAACATACCGTGACTCTGGGGCCAGACTGCAGCGTCACCAGTGTGTCCTGATCCAAATGGCTGTTTTACAAGGGTCCAACACCACTAATGAAGGTGTATTGATAACATTATAAGAGTTGTATATAAGCTTCCAGTCATGTTTTGTATTACATTAACTTTTAATATATTTGTATTCCACATATTTGCTTTACTGAGTGCCTGAATGATTGGATCTGTTTTTGGAAATTTTGATTTCTTTATTAGCATTCACTATTGTCTTTTAATTAGGACTGGATTTGTTTAATTATCTAGGTATTTGAGGTGGATCAGGAATATAAGAACAAAGTTATGGAGTTGCAGGATAAACTGAATGTGTTAGAAAGAGAATCCAGTCAGCATCAAGATATTCTGGATACAACCACACAAACAAATAAAAGTCTTATAGATAAGCTGCATGAAGAAAAAGCAATGTTAGAGGTTGGTGTTTTAGTTTGATTTTATTTTGGTACTGTCAATTGCGAATGATTACTTCGTGTTTGAACCAGTAAACTAGTAATGAAATTATTTTCTTCTTAAGTATTCAGTAGATATCTGCTTGAAAATGATTAAAACACTGCAATGCACTTTTATAATGATTGGTACTTGAGTACCTCATTGTGAATGTTTCTGTTGTTGTTCCAGGTAAGGCTTCAAGCAAAAGAAAAGGAAGTAAAGGAAGCAAAAATGCTTTCCGATAAGGCGTAAGTATGGAATGAAATGAAGAAAGGGTTAGAATATATTTAGTAACTATGCATTTTTGTTACAAATATTGTCCTACAGGTTTCATTCATCAAAAGTTAGTGAGTTAGACTTAAATATTTATCTGTATTACAGTTCAAACTTTCCTTAACAAAAAATCGAATTATCAGTTTTCCAACAAAGACACTCAATTCATCATCAAACTCCAAACTTTTGAAGTTTCTGCAAGATGGTGATAACAGTTGCATAGCAATGAAAATATACAAAATGTTTGCTGTCTGTTTCAGAGAAAAAGAGCTACGACATGTAGAGACAGAGTTGTCTAGTCAGCTAACCTTAGCAAACAAAACTATAAAAGATAAATTGCCATTTAATGATACAAGTGAGTATATGAATGTAAAAATATGCAGTAATACATCTAGGATACAAATATAAACAAGTGGAACATTAACAACATTGCAACCAGTACAAATCTGGAGATTCGAACAAGACTTGTTCGAGAGGAGCCATAGAAGAAATTCCTTTATCTTGGAGACTCTTGTCAGTTTCTTTTGCTTTCTTAGAGGTGCATGTCAGATAACAATATTTAAGCCTGTGCTAAATAGTAACTTGACTGACAATGTCATTTGTTGTAGTGAATGTGCATAACATTGTGAGGGGTGTAAGATCACACACACACACAGAAATACTGAAATACAAATTGTATATGTTTAAAACATAAAATCAAGCACATGGAGCAGTCGACTGGATTCTATGATTAGTCATCAATAGTCAAAGAACCTATTAATGCAAAATGTTAGTTCTCGTGATGTGTTCAGTAAATTATTTAAAACGTATTTGTGTTAGTTAATTCATTTTTCACCATCTTCATCTGATATGATCTTTTGTAGAAATACGAGACTTAAATGCACTTAATATTCCAACTCATGATAGAAAGGCTCAGCTAAGAACTCGAGAATTAATATCAAAAGCTGCAGGCTTTATTCATGAATTAGTTCAAGGATTAAAGAATTTCCATAGTTACACTGAACAAAGAACAAAAATTTATCCAGCAGATGGAGTTACTGATCCTATCAGCGAAGTCAATACGAAAGTGAGTGCTTTTAGATTGCATTACCTAATTATACAGATGCTTTCAATAAAATTAGTCTTACAATTAAGGTTTTAATTATGATCCAAATGCAATATGTTCACTGAAAGTTCAGCAAGAACTACATAAATTTTGTACCTGACAGGCTCACATCTATAATGAGTTACATGCTATCATAATGTCATTCAGAAAGTATGGTACATAATATTTTTTGAAACAAACCAAATCAGTTCCACAGTTTTCTAGTTTGTAAATTAATTGTGCCTGCATGTAGATAGTTTTGATATTGACCACTAGTGCCACCTAGTGCATGCATGCAAATAATGAACATGAGCATGTTGGCTTCTTTATTAGAATACCAATGCAACATGCATTTAGGTCATTTCACTGAATGTGGTGTTGTAATGTTTAACTTTCCATTTCAGTTTTGTCAAATTGTTCATGAGCACGCTAACTATTTGAGACCAGTAGAGCAGGCATTTAACTCATTTCAAGAATCTGTAAAAGAAGATGCTCTCACTACGTTAGAAACTGCGTGTGGTTTACAAGAATTCGCAGCAAGATTTCATAATTATATCAGCTTTGTTGAAAAAATTCTTCCTTATCAAATACTCAGGTAGAAATTGAATAATTGTAACTATTGTCGAAAGCTATATGTCTAAGGTTCTAGTCCCACCACTGCTGCAGACAAAAACTAGTAGGCCATTTTAATTTATAAATGATTAAATTTTACATAATATGTGATTCCTAGTGAAACAGCACCAGTGACATAATGTATTCTAAACTGAATCAAAAGCCTTTTTTAGGTCTTCAACATTTTCTATGTAGATCTGTATTTATTTAAATCTGCATTTTATCAAATATTATGTTATCATTTTAGTTTAGAAGAAGAGAGTCTAGTATCTATATGCACAAGCACCTTACAAGCAAAAAATATGGAACTGAAAGAAACATTTAAGAAATTTGCTCAGTGCCTTAGTAAGCTGGATTCGTATGTTAGACTGTTAGCAGCCCAAAGTAACACATCGTGTTTGCATCTGAAGTCGAACCAGCCAAAAATGTTTGTTCAGTTATCATCTAGTTTGAATGAATTCCACCAGGTAGTCAAAGGTAAAACATAAACTTAGTGGTAACATAAAGTGAAATTAAACGTCACTTCTGATGTAGTGCACTCATTGGTAGCCTTACTGTATACTCCCCAGGGAGTTGAGATGGTTCTAGGTATGAAAAGACCCATAATTGCAGGGGATAATCGTTTAAAATAATGTGAAAACTTCAGTTGATACAAGACTATAAACCTCACCTTTACCTGCTCCTTTTAATGTTGCATCAGAAGCATAAGTTTGTAAATATCTGGAAATTAAACTTATAACCTGTAATAATCAAACATTTTGGTTCTTCAGTACTATTACAATGTTTCTCACAAAGAGCTACATATATATAATCGGAGCCTCGCAACTCATTAGAAAAATTCCCATGGAATATTTGACAGTTGGTCACTTATATCTTCTTGACAGTTCAAACTTTTATCTTCTGTTACAATAAGAGCAGTAATATATTTACATGAAAATTTAGTGTACAAATATTGCAGGGCTCCTATGGTATTAATACACCATTAGATTTCCCATTCGACTGTGTTGAAAAACGTTATAACGATCATGCAAATATAAAGTTTATCAACATTCAACTATTACCTCTTTATGATGTGAGTGTACATCCTCTCATACACTACCAGTTAATTTTTGTGCCATCTTGACCATACTGAATTGCGCTATTCCAATGGCAAATAGGCCCGAATTCAAATTTCGATTTTTAAGAAATTAGTATGATTTCAGGAATTTTATTGCTTTTACCAGAAATTACAACATGTTGACATTGCAAAATACCCAAAAATTAAAATGCCATGTCCCCAGAAAAGAATAAAATATATGTATTAATATGCTGGTACTATATTCGTAGTAGTGCCAACAAAGCCTGCTATGGTGTACCTATGCCACATGGCAACATACAACCACATCATAACCTGCAAAACCTGTAACTTGACTTGCTAGTAGGTAGCAGCAACTATCACTGGGCCTTTGCTATCTTGCAAAAAAAAACAAACTATATATTGAACAGTAGGCACTTTGTCTTATTTGTAACATCTAGCTGAGAAGGTATTATTCTAAATGTCTCGCGTTGAAGATCACAAACTATTCTGGTTTTAATATTACTGGGTTATTATTCTGTTCCAGAATTAGCTACACAGTACAATGGTAAAGTATCCCTTGAACATCAGCTTCCTACAGCAACACAAAAGTTACGGACTGCTGATGAATGTGTTCTATCTGCATTAGTCACTGTGAATAATGCGGTCGGAAAGGTGAGTATAGTCTTTTTACTTTGTATAATTATAAGAGATTATCAACCCTGCATATCACCGCTAAGCATTTTCGAAAAAGAGTTTCTTACTATTTGGAGAATTTTCAGTGCAATGAAGTCTTATATTTGTCTTGGAATGGCTAAACGAGTGATCAAGAGAGGAGTTGTGACATTGCTGGGTGTGATATTTTTAATAATGTGGTTATGTGAACAATTAATTTTGTGTCTTTCTAGTTGTCAGCATTTGTCACTGGAAGTTTGGAGTTCTTTTGTACCTCCGTTGGTTACAGGACCCGGGGTAGCAGCATATCTACTAGTGAATCCTCGGAAGGTCCAAAATGTAGTCCATTGGTCACTGGGTATCGACAAAAAGCTGCAGAATACATGTCATCATTAAGCAGGGTAAACATAGATTTGAAAAGACATAAGTTACTTCTTGGTATTAAAAAAAGTAAAAAATGCTGATATTATTGGTATATTAATATACCAGAAATCTTCCTTTTTGTATTTCTTGCATTGTTTGATACCTGAATAAAGGCATTGATAACATGTACATTTTTAGGTATAAAAATCTGTAATAGTATATTGGGAGAATTGGGTTAAAACCTTCATTCTGTCATCTCCTAATTTTGTTGGATAAATGATAATATCTAGGATATAAAAGTATCTAGATATTTTATACATTCATACTTGTTTTGAATACTCAATTTTATTTGCAGTCATGTCCTGAGTCGGTGCCATATGAAATAGCAATGCGTGATAGGAAAATTTTGGTTAGTTCAACTGAGAGCAGACAGGGTCTGGCTCAACAGGTATGGTTCCTTACCAATTTTCTTATGCGTATACATTGTCAGAAATAAACAACAAGAAAGCTTGAAAATGTAGTTATTAAATGTAGTTATTAAATGTAGTTATTGTGAGCAATAAATGTTGTATATGTTGATGATGAATTTCATCTTGTAACTTATTTAAGGTGAAATCCAACATAAATGCTTTTAGAGTAACAATTTTTCCAATTTTTTATCGCATAAGAACCGAGAAATTGTTTGCTCTGTTGTGTTTGTTTGCAGGCTTTATTTCTTCAATTACACTTATTGTTTATAGTATGTGTATTCACAGTTAGTCATGTTGGGAAAATCACAGTATTCAAACCACCTGAAATTCGTTGTTGTTTTCTCGGATAACTAAAAAAATTATATTAACATACATGTATATGTTACTTTTAAACGTAAAGTCCAAATGTATTCAAAGCTTCCTTTAGAAAATGGATATGTTTTCTTTGCTTTCAGGTATCTTCTTTTCAAGGAAAAACCAGTAAACTTGAACAAGAAAAGGAACATTGGATGTTAGAATCACAACTTTTGAAAATAAAATATGAAAAAGAATTACAGGTTGGCACTTTATTACAAACTTGAATCGTGTGATTGTCGACTGAATGTCTGCTTCACTATTTAATAATATTACCAAGGGGAAATGAAATACCCGTACTGGTAGGAAAAATGTCAGAACCAGTGTATTAGCAATTTAACAAGAATTAATGCTATTTATAAATGATATTAAAATAAATTTAGTTTAAACCTTGAAATAGTACTTTTGGGTGATATAGTAAAAATGTTGTGTACTTATTACTTGCATCATCATTTAAACTGAACGTGTCTGTCAAACAAAATTTAATCAGATTTCCAGTGAAACATGTTGTTGGCAACAATTTATGATATTTGTGATCAATTCTCTTGAGTGACTAAAGATGACAGCAAGCTGGGGTTTAATGCCTGTGTTGTAGATCTGAACAATATAGATCACAGTAGTGTTTGTTAAAATTTGCATAATTTTTAACGTGTAGAGAGCTAATGAATTAGAGAAAAGACTGCAGAGTGTTGAATCTGGATCAATAGAGGATAATCTAGATAGAACTAACCATACGATACCTAGGAAAAATACTCAGCTACAACAGCTTGACACAAGTATGGTAAGCATACGAAACTTGTGGTGAGGCCTTAGAAAAATTAAAGTATTTGCATTTTATTATGTACATATATCCATACTGAGCTCTCTAAAAGAAGCCTTTTATTTTATTTTATAGTAAATGCATGGTCCTGAAAAGTTTTTGAAATAAATAGTGTGGCTATGCTGCTTGTAACTAGTCATGGTAAATTCCACTTTAATAATAAAACAAAATTCCTTCAAAATATGGTTTTCCCAATATCTATAATTTTGAAAGAACTGGTTTTCCCAATATCTATAATTTTGAAAGAACTGGTTTTCCCAATATCTATAATTTTGAAAGAACTTGTCATTGTTTGAAGATTATTTTAAAAGTGGTTTGTTATAAATGCTGTATTGTATTAAAAATGCTCTTTGAGTCTACAATTTTAGTACAGACGGTTTTGTGCAATTTTGTTGAAAGAGATAAAATATCAGATTTGGTCAAGCAAAATGAACTGTTTTCAGTTTATAAAATGTAATCCCTGCCCATCAATGCTGACGCATAACTATGATAATTCAGGTGTTACACAAAAAACTGTTTTTGCTGACATAGTAAGTTATACAGTATTGATTTGTTTGTATTGTTTACAGCTTGGGCAATTGTTAACAGAATCTTCAGTGTCAGAAGAGCAAACCAGGGAACTGCTCATAAAGAATCACTATTCACAACGAATTGTGGAATTGACAACACTGTTACAATTAGCAGATAGTAAAGCTGTCAGTTTTAGTGCTGAGGTAAAATAGTCTACACTAACATAAATAAATAGGATACTGTTGCACTTTTGGTACAAGGTGGACATCAGTAGTAGTATATGTTAAAATGGATTCGGCTCATAGCTAATAATTCATGAATGCAGTCTGTAAAACTGACCAGAATTCAATCTTTCACAACACAAGTGCATGAATTGTAGATTGCTAAAATATCAATTTAATTAGTTTGTAAACACTTCAGTAATTTTAGTTTGTGCTTTTGTGGATAACCAATCAGTTTTTGTTGGCTCTTATGTTTTATACCTTGTTTCTGGTGTTGCATATCATGTATTTTGATAATTAGCCAAACCGTTTTGTCATAGTAAATTGTGGTATATATACATATATATGTATTTTAGTGTCGTGCTCTACACCAAAGATTGGACATTGCGGAGAAAACTAGAGTAAAGTCTCAAGACGATCTGAAATCAGCCAATCAGAATATTGCTCAACTTAAAGTCAGTATTTCTCTTTGGTTTTACGATAATTTCCCATAAGGTTCATACTTTGTTGTTAAAATTCAGGCACAGTTACAGGCCGGTTTCCACTGTTTTCTAGGACAGGGTCCCGAAAGTTTCAGGCGAAGAAATTCTATGAAGTCACACATTATACTGTACGATTTAGTGATTACAAATTTACAATCTTAATATTTTTCTTTAAATCCCATTTCATATCTGCCTGTTGATTAATTTGTTTCAAAAGATAATTTTTCATTTTTTCAATTTACAAAAAAGTGTTATCAAAACTTTTAAATTATAATTTGTATAATATGTTAAGTTAAACAATAAATATCAAGCCTTGTCAACTGGTCTTAAACAAAATTAACTAGTAAATAAACAAGTACCAGTATGCAAATATCAAACATCTGAGTTGTTTATGACCTATTTTTATAAATCTTGGTGTTTTAACACCAAGATTACATCTTAAAAGGTTACATCAATGGTGATGACACAATGATTAAAATGACACCCGGTGGGTATAAATTACACTAATTTAGAAAAAGGTCACCACTTTGTTCTGGAACTGCCCCTAATATTTAGCAATATTAAGCATCTTGGTTAAAAGAAAGTTTTATTTTGTTCCTGAGGCAGAATTGATTAATCAGTATTGCCAAGGTTTGTATTTATTTGTTTTTTTAATTAGTTTTTACGTTTTGCGAATTAAGGGGAATTGTGGTGCATGTGTTTGTTTTCAATTCAGAAGCATATCAGAAGTGTTTAGTAAAAATCTAAGCATCTTTTACAGGATCAACTTGAGATTACCACTCGTAATTATGAAGATCAGTTAAGTATGATGAGTGAACATTTAGCTGCCATGAACGAAAAGCTAACCACTCAGACAGATGAAATTCATGAACTCAAACATAAGCTCAACTCTAAGGTAACGGTATAGTAAGCCTTATATCATATTTTCTGAAATGCTGAAAAAGTATTACTAGTATATTTTAGTAAAGCCAATATTTACCACTCTAAATTTATGAATTTTGTAGCAACTGGATTTTTTGCAAGAAAATGTGTCACAGTGAGCCACGTACACTTCACTCTTTGGACTAAGAGAAATTAAGATAGTAACTGTTTATGTTGGGGGTAATGTCACAAGTTAAAGTAACCTTTTTCACATAGTCAATCGAGACAGCATAAAAGACTGAAAAAAGATATTATTTCATCTTTTATAAAATGTTCAAAACCTCATTTCAATTGGTAAAATACAAATGTGTTAGTAAAATGTAAAGCAGCTGTATAAGCCATACCTCTCAGTTTATTATACTGTCCCTTCTGCAAATGAATTTCACACCTCACCTCACATGATATCCTAGTCATTCTATTGTTTATGGCTCAGTAGTCCCCAACACAACCTCCCTTACAAGTTGTGTATGCTGTAGAGTTTCCATAGGTGCCTTGTAATCGCCTTGTTCATATTATTAAACTGTTTAGGAAAGCAAACAATTCTAAACGAATGAAATGTAGGTACAGTATTGTCACAAATAATTTAGACAGCTATTTAGCATTGGATTTAAAAAACATTTTTCAAAAAATTTCTAAATTTAAAGTAGTAAATATTCCATTTTGATGTTGGCTTTACTAGAATATGTCAATAATAATTATTGCTACAAAATGCAGTCAGATATATATGTGGTTCAGAAAACTATGACATAAACCTTGGTGCAGAAATGTCTTCCTGGAAATTAAAACTTATTATGATTGATGCATCTTAAATGACTGTAAACTTTCATATGTTTGCCAAACAAAATCCTTGAGAACTGTTAGCTTGCATGATTAAGTCAATCAAATTTTCGAAAAATGAAGAATCAGTTTCTTACAAGTATTCTGCCCTTTCTATTTCAGGGAAGTAAGAAGGGAAAAGGTAAATGAGTCATTACATAGAATTAATTTTTTGAAAGTCAAATTCGTTTTCTTTCGGTGGAAAATGAAGTAAGATACTTTGGGACTGGAAAATTTTCTTAACATGTATTTACTAATATGTATTCCTATTAATTCTCTGCGGTAAACAAGCGGCATGACTCGTGGCTATTCAATGTATGCCTTTGGTTTAATTGTAATACACCTACAAATGAGAGCTTCCTGATTTTGTACTTTCTGAATTTGCTATAATTTCCTTATTGTTCAGTCAACAGAAAATAATTTGATCTGTTCACTAAAAATATAATTATTGTTTTTGTGATCTAAGTAGCAGAGAATTTAAGTTAAAACTGTTTCCTGTATGTTATCACTATTAAGTACTGTTTTACAAAAAGTACCTTCCAAACTCCTATATTTTGTTTTGAGCATTATTAGAACTTAATGCCAGGTTTAGTAGTTACCAATGTTGCAGTTACAAAATAACCAGTGCTTTCTAATGTGGTACTTCCATGTTGTTTGTGCAATATAAAAACAGTCTTGTTACACTTATCTACTGAAAAGTTTGTTAAGATTCGATATGCATTGATAACAGACTGTAAGATGTCCTTTCATGGATCAAGTTTTTTTATTGAAAACAACCTTTGGCTAACTAACAGCCATTATCTTTATTTAAATACATTTGGTATGTAAGAGATTGATTTATTGTGTCAGATATTGTAATGTGCTAAATAAAATAATTCCTTACAATGGGAAATTTGCTTCAATTTCTGGTGTGTTTGTCAAAATCAATACTATGACACAGTTGGTAGAGACCTCTAGAAATTGTGTTTGGTTTCACCACTGGTATACCTCTCCACGTTTGGTTTCACTGGATAGGGAGTTTTAAGCTGATTAAGACTATCGCTGGCCATTGTCCATATAATCACGTGGGCATGGCCTGGTACGTGTGCGTCACATTTTTTGAGGGAATGTGTAGTAGTACTTTAGTGAGATACACTGGTAATTGTTTTGGGAATATCAATACAATATTTTAAACAACCTGTTGATTAAATACCATATCTGAGATTATATTCTGATGGAAAGACTTGATAGTCAATTTTGTGACATGAAATAATTAAAGCTTGCAACAAAATTAAATTTGATATACAGTATTACGGTTGCTCAAAATAACAATTCATAAGTAGTTTCACAGTTACTGTATAAGATGTACACAATGAGTAACATAGCAATGTTAGAGACTGAGATACACTACACAGGGTCATGTGTACTTTAGCTGGGACTAATGTTATAATTTAGTTATATTAGTCCCCAGGGGTTACTCAAGTTATTTTTTGTGGGGGTGTGCAGCCCAGTCGAAAATTTTGGATTTGGATTGTATATACTTCTTGCTGCATTTTTTTGGATTGCTACCGTAAAGATATTCAAAAATTTGGATTGCTACCTACTGCTTACAGAAATTTGGATTAACTTTAGGTTTGTATCCATAAATAAATTTTGGAATTTGGTTTGTATCATGCAGTCAGTTTGCGTAAAAATGGATTGCTATACTTAAATATTTTGAATTGCTACCCTTAATTACATTTCACAAAATTTGGATTGCTACCCTAAAATTTAAAAAAAGTTGTATTGGGTTTGCTACCACAAGCTAGTAAAATTTTGGATTGGGTTCCGCGGCACATCCCCGGATAGTCAAAAAACCTCGAGTGCCCCCCGGGTATTAGTCCACCTTTTAGTAAAATTACATAGCATATATAAGGCAACTGTAGATGACCCGCATATTTTGGAAATTTATGAAATTAGATTACATAGAGGCCGCATGGATAATAGGTCATATTTATTTATGTAAAAATATAACTACCCTTTCTCGCCAGCTGACTGGCTCCGCTCTTCTCCCGCATAAGTACCGTGCTACTAAAGCGCCATTGCCACCTTGCGGTTATCAGTGAGACAAACTCTTAGTTCCGTGCGGCTATTATACACTAGTATATAAAGGTGTAATACAATTAGTAAATGAATTGATTATTTTGATAAATATAAGAACAATATGTGATCATGTCTATTTCTAATATATAATAACATTATTCTTAATAAAGTCGCTTATTAAATCAGTCCAGATTAATACAGCTTTGACATGTGTAACTACGTTATTAAACTGCAAGACACGGAAACATGAATTACAATCAATGTGCTTAAAAGTCTCCTACAAAACTGTAACTTTTCAAAAACATACCATACAATAATGTTTGCATGACGTTTTATAATATCACGATTACTTCAATGACGAGCGTTTATTGCATTGGTAGTTTCTACCATTGTTTTTGTAATAAACTTAGCTAGGTCATCACTTGAACTTCAATCCCAAATGAACAGATAATAAAAGTTATTTTTATAAATATATCTATATAATTTAGATTTAATACAATAAAACAGTGCATATATTGAAAATTAAACACGAAGCAATTCCCTTTCTGGAAACATATTACTCTTCTGTTTATGCGTATACTTATTTCATCATCATGACGATACTACATTCTCACTCCACGCAGACAGGTCTTGCACGAGGATCTGTTCAGCTCCCTATCTTAAGATTAACATATCATGCATTGCAGTGACGTATTAGCACTTTCTACTATTAGATTGCAAGCATATCATGCAGCACTACAAATTAATTAATTCAATGGCCACCATGCAAGTTCTGCCAGCTACTGTTGCTCAAAGGGATGAACAAGCAAAATAGCCGGCTGTATTTGCTAAAAGAAGCATTATTGATCGGATTATTGGTGCTCATTGTAACCTATTTTTTGACGACTGATTTGTGAGCTTCCTAATAATAGTAAAAGTACGATATATGTATAACGGAAATGCTATGTACTACAATGTATGACATTCAGTGTAAAAAAATGTTGTTTGCCATGTGGCGTGTTTGTGTGGTTACAGCTATCAGTCTTGATCTAGAGGTTTCGTCTTTATGGCTGCTAAACTAGGCATACTTATCTGTTGTTTCTCCTTTGATTCTTTTTTCCTTAGAATAGTCAACTATTAAGTTCAAAATGAGAATAAGATGTTAGTATGTTAGGTAAGAATTTTTCTTTACTAGCTAATAGTGCAATATCGCTAAGTTCTGCGTGATGTTGTTTATGCGTTTCGAGAGAAAATAATGGTACTGGACTTCAATTATACTGCAGGCGTGACTAGTAAGCGCAAGTAACAACGTGGCCAGTTCAGAAAGGTGTATGTTAGCAGGTTAATAGTTAAACTATTCTAACATTAGATGTCGCCAAAAGCATCGATAACAATAGACTGTAGGTGTTGGTTTCTGTCTTCTTTAAGGTGATCATGATATTCCACTGAAATAAAGACAGATCAGGAATAAAATGCAAGAATTAATTTAGCCAGTTACCGTACCTACTCTGTTTTTCGTACCAGGTTAAACCCAGTTTCGTTGAATTTAGAGAAAAAGAATGCCTATAATGATGAAAATCGACATCTTTACTTAATGTTTATCGTAGTAACGTTTCGTTTTTACACCGGTGGTACGACACAGAGTAAATTACGGTGAGTGATTCGTTTGTATAACATGAAGCATCGTTTGCTGAATTTTCAAAAGAAATGATAAAATGAAAAGTGCTAAGAAGCACACGGTGTTGGTATGCAAGCATTTTGGGAGTGCTTTAACATCATAGATTCGTAGTAGATGAGGTGAGAATGATAAGGGAACCTGCAGTTCAAAATAGCGTAAAGATTGATGGAACTGGAATGATTTTGCAAGGAAAGTTAAGGTTATTCCATCATCTTCCAGTGACAGAAGGGATAGACACGCAGGGTATAGCTTCAGTTTGTTGCTGTAAGAAATAAAATGCTTTAAATTAGATTTACGACGCCTAGCAAGCAATAGGCATGAGTGAATTCACTCCCTCAGAGCCTAATATTAAAAATAAGAAATCTTTGTTGTACGTATAGGTGGCGCACCGAAAGCACTGAGAACCATCGTTTTGAGTCGAAGCTCTCTTTCTTCCTTTAACAATTTCTTGTAATCAACTGAAAAGGAAAATGTGCCATGAATACAGAGGAACATACGTACAATTGTCTTTTTTTCTACTATATTTTTCTGGTTGATATTTGGTGGAACTATTTTCTAAAATTTATGCAAATAATTTTTAAGAAAGTGTTATGCAAACTAAATTAACATGTTTTATATAGCTGATGTGAACATGGATAATATTAGATTTTAAAATATGCGATGCCACATTGAATTTACTTATACGACGCCAAAATTCCTGATTCTAAATTAAGATTTCGTACTAAACTACTAAAATGATTTATAAAATAGCGGAAATTATTAACAGTTTGCGTCTAACTGTAATGGCTCTTTAAACATTTGCTCAGTGGTCCTTACCGCATGATAACCGATAGTTATTATATTTTCACAGGTACTATATACAGTGATAATGTACTGTTTGATTATACGTTTTACTGTTACTATACTCAAGAATCGGTGTAAACAATACATACTAAAAGGGCTTGTCTAAAAGTTAATGAAGTTATTAAAACACACGCATTCATAACCAAATCGGATGCGAAATCGATTAAAATATTGTGACTTATACCTTGCACATAATGATTACCGCCTCACGTAATTAGAGGAAGAGGACATTTTCAAATATCAAAGCAATATAAAAGCTATCCGTCTGACCCGGACACGTCTCCATGAGAACAAGCATACAACGATCGGTAGAAGAAAATTGCCTTTGAGAGCATTTTGCTCGAATGGTTAGTAATTAAAGGCCTATTAAAATCAAATTACACACTATTTCTAAGTATAGAAAACAAGCATAGTTCAGCAAAAAATGTAAATACTGAACAACCGATTAAAAACAGTGCAACGAATTAACTTCATGAGATGTGAATGTACACTTTATTTACTTAGGTAGGACAATATTGGGACATGATCTTTGGTTGGTAACTCGAGATTCTTAAGTAAAGTTTTTTCAAATGCCTCTAGCTTCTTCCTTAAATTCCTCTATGCAGATTCTAAATATCTAAAATTAAAAAGCTTACTTTTCAAAATTTAAAGAAAATTACCATAAAATATTACGTAGAGATACAACGTACATAAATAAAGATTGAAGAAAAAGGTAATATAAGCATCAATCTGTACATAATTTACAAATTCCTATGTGTCATACACACTGAGATTCCCTAAACTAAATAATATAATCGATTGTACCTAATACAAGATTCTTTAAAGAAAGTTAATCCCAGCGAATCTTATCTATCTCATCCGATTTAATGGTGCTTAAGAAGCGGTGAACTATTTTCACATTTTTATTTTTTTTTCCCACAATAATTTTTAACTTATTCATACTGCATACCAAAGTACTGGGAATACACATAATTACAGGAAAATGTATTTGCTATGAAATACCTTCTACTTAAGTACTGGATTACATTTAGAGTAGTTTGAGATTGCTATGTGTGAAATTCTTTTACATAAAAGTTTTTATACACGATCATATTAATGTATTCATAGTATTCGTTTATTCACAGATAGCACACAATTACACCGAGTTTGCTTTCCATAGAGATTTCATCGATTCTAACATGAATATTAAAAATTTAAATCTCCTATCTACTCACGCTGAGCTCTTGCTTTTTATTATCAGCAAAGAATTGAATGTATGTTCAAAGGATTTACGTATCTTTAAAAAACATTACTAGTGGCTTCTTATACCCAAAATTAAATCATAAAAAAAGTATAACAACGTATTTTTTTTTTTTAATAGTCAAAAGTATCCATTATTAGTGTTTCATAATTATTGATTTCTAAAAGTACTTTATTCTGAATAGTCACGAATTGATACAGCTATTTCCTATGGATATTGTTATGACATTGCTACTCATAACAATTTTAAGTTAAAGATATGTAGACATATCTTCCACACATTTGTTTTTCTGTATGAAACGTGACAAAACTTGAAAAGAATATGGCAGTAGTTATCAACTATATGCGCGATAGTACAATTTCTATGAAATCCACATTTGTGACAGTGGCCAGTGCATACTATAACAGTTGACAGCATTTTCACTAATAATCAAACGGATAAACTTACTTGAAAGTATAATAAGATACACTCCCCAAGAAAGACTCCAGAACCAACCCACTAACAAAAAAGTGACAGTAAACAGCTGACAAACGCCAACCATTACATTGATACAACAGGACATCATGATTTGGTCATCCTTGCTCTGTATGCGAGGACGTCCCGAACATAATATGGCGAACCCGCTTATCATTGTCCCTGTAAAGAAAGAGAAAAAATACTGACTATACGGTAAACGTGGGTGAAAGTGTTTCAATGTATTTTGACGGCCTTATGTTTTATGATATATTACTGTAACAATAAAATAGAGACAGAATGTAAGGTTTGTAATTACGCTTAACCCTATGTAACATAATAATATAATAAAAACTTATGACATTTTAGGGTGACTATTTTTGTCACTAAACATCAAAGTATGGCGTGGTAATATAAATGAATAATAATTAAGATAACTGTTTTCCATCTTGTTCCAGACTATAAGGTTGTTTTATCGGATTACTGAAAGATTACTGAGCTCTATCAATATATTGACTTTGTACTGTCCGTCATTATATCATTTAATATTTTTTCTTAGTTAAATTACGCGTGCACGTATTTGCACAAACTGAATGATATCTTCTGGACCTAACTCCTTAGTTTCATGCATTTAGGTTTTTTTATTCGCGATTTTTTTATTCTTTTGCTGCCAGGTTTACCTCTAACAAAATAGAGGGTTAGCATTTAAATTTTTAAAACGATTGTTTGTAAATGTCGGATTAGTCTAACAGGTTTGGTAACATCTCAAATATGAAAATAGACAGGTCCTATAGAGTACTATCTTTATTGCATTTTTATTTTAATCCTTTATCA
This sequence comes from Phoronis ovalis, assembly GCA_028565635.1. Classification (NCBI taxonomy): domain Eukaryota; kingdom Metazoa; phylum Phoronida; family Phoronidae; genus Phoronis; species Phoronis ovalis. Next base: position 56,573 of record JAOXYB010091384.1, read on the forward strand.
TAAATTACACGAGTCAGTGAAAAGTTTTCACGAGCCCCTATAGATAATAAGGTTTCCGTTATTCGATATATTTTCTTAAGTTCTTTATATTGAAAGCTGATGTGGATCTAATTCCCTTTTCACTTTGTTTATTCAAATTACTTAAAACGACAGTTTTGTTTTGAATAAATTTCTAATTTTTTTTCTTAGGTTTTATAAATACTATTGAAATGAATATGCTGTGGATCTTATGTAGCACCAATAATATTTTCCATATACTTTTAAAACTCATATTGCAGTAATGTGTGTTTTGCAAGTAAACTTTATTAGATCTAAAGTTTAAAAAACAGCAATCCAGGTCATAAGACATTTTAATATTGAAATAGCTAAAAATAATTTTAAAGTTTAATTAAAACTTAGGCGTTGCACTTACCTGTTCCAGGTATGAGCATATTAAATATTAAGCAAACAATGGCGACTGGCAGAGGCAGATAAGGAATAGCTGACTTAATAAAAGAGTCATTATTTGTCATAACACTTTTCTTTTTGTCTCCCTCCAGATCAGGCGGATTTATAACTGTTGCGTCTTGTGTTTTAGAAAAATCCACTAATCTTGAGTCAATTGACAATCCGGACACGGAATCTCGCCTTGGACTATGACTATCCACAGATAAACGAGATCCATTATTCTTGTCTTCTCCATATGCTTCTTTTGGAATTTGTAGCGTCGAGTCTTTCAGATTCTTGTTAACCGAAATAGGTCGAGATCCTGGAACTCCATTTTGTTGACGATCCTCGTCTTTAGGTATGATCGCAGTTCCCCATTTTTTCTTGACTGTGCCTAGAACGTTCTTATTATCAAGCTTGTTCATATCGTTCTGTTTGCTTTGAATTGAGCTATCAGTTTTATTTGAATCCATCTGTTTACCTTCACTATTAACCTTCGTCTCTGGTTTAACACCTTTCATATCTCTGTTCCCCTTTTTAGTGTCATTATTGATTACTTTAGAATCTGTAAGCTTTTTAGAATCATTCATCTTTCCATTTTCTTTCATCCCATTCACATCAATTTTGTTGCCAGTTTTAGCCGAATTTTGAGTCAACATATTGTTATTAGTATTCGTGTTTTGAGTTATACCCTTTGGTGTATCTTTACCATTTGTTATTTCGCCTTTTTTGTCAGTAACTTTGCCTTCGTTCTTTTCCGATATTTTTTTCGACCCAAGCTTAACTGTTAAGAGTTTCTGAATGGCGGGTTTACTCGAGACTGTTTTAGTGTCTTGTTCGACAACTTTCAATATGTTTTCTTTCGAATTTTTTTCCTGAGATAGCGTCTTACTGTTTGAATTTTTGTCAGTTGATACTTTTCTTCCAACATTGGTCGTTTGCTTTGAAACGTTTATTTTCGTTTCATCCGGCGTTGGTGCTAAACATGGTTTATCTGTCGCAGAATTTGATTTAATTTCAGTAACACCTTTTTCTCCTGTTGAAGTCATTGGCTTTGCATCAATAGATGGTTTATCTTTTGTGGAATTTAGTTCAGTTTCTGTAGAGTTCTTTTCTGTAGGTGGTGTTACTGGTCTTGCATGAACAGAACTTTTATCATTCACAATAATTTCTTTTTGATCTTTTGCTTTCAAAATCTTCAACTCTGCAGTGATATCTTTTTTTGGACTATCATATACAAAACTTCTTGGAGAGTTGTGTTTCGATCCACTATTTTTCTGCTCTGCGTAATTATTATTCTCCGCTGATATTTTCTGAATGCTCTGCTCTCTACCATCTGTAGTATTATGTGCTGAATCCAGCGTTTTACTTTCTTTTGTAATTTGAATATCAGTACACTGATTTTGCATATTGCCTTGCATTACATTTTTATCCGTGCTTGAGGAGTTGATCAGTGCTGCGGATTGAACCTCGGGTTCTTTTGCTGCAGTGTTTCCATTCTTCGGTACGGATTCCTCCATTATTGGGGAAGTATTGCTAACTGACTTCTGCAATTGTGACATGCTGTAGAATGTCTAGGTATACTATGGAATACTTAATTTCTTCAGAGATACACAAAACACATTTACATGGTTGAGACTCAAACCTTTTTCAGACTTTTACCACGTCCAAGAACCATTTCAAAACGCAATTCGCAGTCGGCCGATGAAAATATTTTCTAAGTATGGATACAAACTGTTTAGTAGCGAATTGAGCAATAAATCTAAAGTTTTAGTATAATGATAAACACTTGACTTTCAGCCATCGTTCTTCAGTGCATGACTGTTTGTGATCATGTCAGCCTATGTAATGCATCCGTGTGTACTAAGCCTGGTAAGCCGTTAGCTTATATAAAATACCCAGTGATTGGTCCCACAAACATTACGACAGTCCAAACCAATCAATATTATATTACAATTAAAGTCTTTGAAATCTAAACGAGGTTGCAACCAGGGGTTGTAATTGACTGAAGATGAACAAAAGTAAGGAATTTTATCATAATAATCTTGTATTTAAAGAATACACCTGACAATCGTACAGGAGTTGAATAAACGTATTTAAATTGATAAAACGCAGATTAAAATTGATAAATTCTGATTCCGATATATATATTCTTGTAACAGATGTGGAAAGAAAACATTACATGAAAAGTATAAAAATGCAAATTGAATTTTAGGCTAGGAAGAAGTTACAGTTATGTTTTAAGAAATATTAGCTTTAAAAAATTATGTGTATTATCATGTATAACGTACAAGGAATATAAAAACAAAAGTATTTAGTGACTCCCCTCATATGACATAGGCTCAATGTCCCCAATGTTATTAAAACTAGATAGAAATTTCTCTTTAAAGAACAACAGCTGAGAGTGATTTCTAGCAGTTTGTGTTGTAACCCCGGTTGTCACGTAACTTTCGACATCTTTGTATTTTGTCTCTGGTAAGCATTTTCTTGTATGCTCTTTGTATCATAATTTGCAAAAATAGAAAATATCCTTATAACACAAGCCGAAATGTTCAGTTAAAGTAAACTTCAAAAAATTACCAAATGGTGTAACTGCCATTGTAGTAGTTTTAAAACATTGTACTAGCAGGTTGTGCAATCCTCTACTTAGTTTCTTGTGGTGCCCTCTACAAGACAGTGTGTTATCAGTATATCGATCGATCGTTCGGACCAACGGACAAGCAATGGTCAGAGCTATAGTTTATACATATTGAACAAAGACGTGACAGAATTCTGTAAAAAAGGAAAGTACAATAATTTTTTGTTAGCACTAAATTTTGTTATAATCAAATTTAATTAGCTGCATTTAGTATAGCAATTGAGCAAAATTGGATTTTTTTTTGATATAATGTAAGATGTTGTTATGAATAAATATAATCCTGTGTTTATGATCATTAACGCTACTATAGAAATTACACGGCAACGGAAACTGTATTCGTAACCGTTGAAGGTTGCAGACAAAAAATCGCTGCAACTTGCGTATCTTGTTGCTGACTTTAGTGAATCTTGATTTAGTAGTAGCTATCCACATAGTTTGTATCGTTGATATGAACAACTCTCACAAAGGACCTGATAGAAGGTCTGGTAATAAACACGCAGCATAACCTAGATGGCATTATAAGAGCCAATTGCAACTACGGTAACAATTGTAACAATATAGATCCGACAAGCGTATTAATTAGTCATTTTTCTCTGTTCCTTTCGTTTCGGGCATTGGGCAGCTATGGAAACATTTCTGTTTGAAAGTTGATATAATTTCGCACAAAGTCAACGAGATCACAATTGGAAAATATCATTTTTTATCAAAAATTAGGGGATTGTATGAGGAAAAACAGGAGTCTCACCCTAGGGGCCCATATAGTTAGTGTCATGACCTAATATTTAGCAGATTAATTTTTTCTCCATGTTGCCAGGCTAATTGTCAGGATATTGGTGGTTATTTTGTAACTTTTTCTGGGGCAGGGAAAATTAAGGTTCAGTTGTGTCAGAGTCTATAAACGGAGCTACCATAAGATATAAAATGTGAAAAGAAATAATAAAGTATGCAATACTAACGAAATAGGGAAGATTTATAGTCTCTGAAATTCAGGATGATGTTTGTCGTCTTGGCTGGCAACAGGTGTCTCTGGATACTTCTAAGGTAAATTTTCCTATGAGGAGACAGCCTAAATTAAAATACCAAAATATTATATACATGCACACATTGCATAACCATGTTATCTACAATTTGTACAATTCAATTAATGTTACATTTTAAGAATTGAGAGATATTTTATATTTTGGTTAAACATGATATATACTATATTCATATTTTGAAATATATAAATCTATGCTTGATTGGAGCTTGGTCTATCCTGTGGCTTTAAACCAATAGAAAATTGTTCTTTTTGCAATTATAGTAAACTGTCAAACACCAAGAATCAAAGGCAATGGTTTCTTCAAAACTTTTTAAATGTCTCCATTTACAGATCCTACAAAAAAGATCACTATAGCCCAATATGTAATACAACAAAATATAAGATACATTTTTCTGACACTGTTTGAAATTAATTCGTTTGTTTGTTTAGAGAGGTTAATGTCTGTATTTATTTCAATATTTTTCAGAGAGCCACTACTTCAGATTCTTCTGCTGTCTTCATGTTCTTACCTATATCATCTGGAGTGGTAACCAATGCTCCTAGAACAGTCTGGTAATTGTCATGCGTATTAAACCAAACCTGTAATTTAAAACAAACATATAAAGAATGAAACAACTAGTGCACAACATAATTAACAAACATTGTATAATAAAGTTTTCTAAAATTTATAGTATATGACTGACTAACTTTCTATAGAATATTTTGCGATAAAAGAGCAACCACTCTGACTGGCATGGTATCAATATATCCACAAAAGCTAATCTTCAAAGGTATGGTGGGTTTCAGCTATCCTAAAGAACAGAGCACTGAGATCTGGATGATGTGCTAATGTAACAGGCTCAATTATTTACAATTGACAATCGCGTCTTCAACTTTGAGCCGGTTTGAGTGTATGGTTGATACTGACAAACAAAATATATGCTATATGCCCAATCGGGTCATCGAAAGTCTAAGAAACTCAATATGTAACTGTGCAAATTATATACTTGTGAGTACCAAGCTGTGTCATTTGCTATTAATTTCATACTCTGTGTACTAGCCTCAGCCCACCCACCGGAGGTGGTATGTCTTTATTCCGACGGCCCTCTGGTCCGACGCCTCGCTGGTCCGACAACTCTCTAGTCCGAAGGCTCGCTGGTCCGACAGCTCTTTAGTCCGAAGGCTCGCTGGTCCGACATG
>JAOXYB010091385.1:5940-33322 GCA_028565635.1 Phoronis ovalis
CCTGTATAGAAGCCTTGACTATTCTTCCGCCATATTAGAATGGGCATACAGTTACTGGTGCAGATTTGAGAATTTAAATGCTGCTCCTTCTATTTCTAACAGTACAGTGTTGTTTTAGAAAATTGTCTTTTATTTAGCTTGAGCCAAATCCCAATTTTGCTTTTTACATCTGCAGTTGAGAATCATTTACAATTGGTAGAGGAACAGCAAAAAATTCATAATTTATTTACTGATGACAAGGGAATGCTGAAAGTACTATGTAAACTAATTTTCGTCACCAACACAAAATCCCCATTACCAGAAGGAAATTCAGCAATTATTATCAACTAATGCATAGAATTCAAGTTTCTGAGGAAAATTTCAGCATAATTAGCACAATTGTATGGCGTCTAGATGAGTAATTCTAGTTCTGTGCCGTAGCTGTCTACTCCAGGAAATTACTCATTAAGTACGATTCATTTTAAAGACGAATGCTTGAAAGCATTTGAATTTTGTTTTAATACTTTTAAAATTGAAAGTCTTTATGTCATATTTTTCACTTCTTATGCATGGCTTCACCTAGGTCATTGATATAACATTTCAGAAATTACAAATCTAAAATTAGATTTTTAATAAAAAATTATATTTCCACACTATTGTAAACTATACACTTCTTGCTCAATATAGTTATAAAACAACGTTTTTTATAGTTATATTACTTGAAAGCACAACACCACATCTGCCTCCTCCAAGCAATGCTTCCCTAGGATAATTAAATGAATTCAGAAATTGTGAAAAGAAAGTGACTTTACAAATGACTTGTCAGCTGTTTTCAAATAGCTCCTAAGTGTAAGCACATGTTTGCTTCACAAATCGTGATGAAAAGCTGTCGTTTTTCCAACTTCGAATCTTAAGTAAACATTTTATTTACATTATCAACTACAGTTAATGTGAAAGTTGGTGCAAAATTTCAATAAAATAGCAGCTGTAAGTTGTAAGAACAATATAACTGTAAACCTGAAACCATCTCGGTAGCACAGCGATGAAAATTGCATGCCCTGTGTAAATACTGTACATTGTATGCAAAGACAATTGAGCCGTTTACTTATCTGCCTACCAATCGATGTTGGTTATTATGTTTCAAAACAAAATGTTAGCTGACAGAGACAAAACACATAACGTAAATGGAAAAGTTAGAAATTTGCAAACATCCTGTGGAATGCATAATGCAATTACAGCACATTTACACAACAAATTCGACTCTTTTCAATCGGAGATAAAAATACCGCTTTAAAAAAATGAAACTGTTCATTTATACCAGCAAGATCATAAAGTGATCTTATGATGCATATATGGATTATCGTTACTTCTTGTCCTTAAATGCTTACAAAACAGAGATCAATGTCACCAGTATTGACCGTACCCAGCACGCCTCGTCCGGTTATTGTTTCAACAACCAAAAAGATCATTAATAGCGGATATTGTCAAACAAAAGGAAATAGCTAATGAAAACATGATCATTTACTGTTGTAAATAAAAAATACAGTCACTGTTTTCAAACTATTGTTCAGCACTTTGTGGCTGATTAATTTTTTTGAAATTTGTAATTTTTTTGTTACATTGTAATAATTTAATAGGTTAATTGGCAGACGTATCACCCCCTCTAAGTTTGCGTAAAAGAATTTTTAAAATATTTTGTATGGATATGATAAACAAAGTTATTAACTATAGCTACAGGACTGTACTTGTTCATAACACGTCTGCAAAGCACTGGCGATACTGAGAAGGCTCGTCACAAAATGACTGCACACAGATAAGCCACTTTTGCAGCACTCGTGCAGATACAAAGTACATAGTTTTGGCAAATATTTGGACAAAACATAACATGCATATTTTATTAGCTGACATAAAAAGGTAATTAACATAGTTTAGTAAAAAGGTCTTTTGTTTCACTGTTTTATTAAGCTTACTGAATAGAATCAACATACGTTTAAAGTCCAATACATTTTTTGTATGACTGCATGTCTGCTTTAGAAAATAATGCATAAAAAATAGAATATGGCCTTTTTAATTGCTTTCTAGCTTAAGTGATATAAACAAAAATTAAAAATCTTGAAAATGTTTTACACGATTTTTTTGGTTTATCTATTTTCATTCAAAAGCAGACAACACAAACTGACAAGCAACAGTTAGGTCAATAACACAACCAATAAATAATAGTCAACAGATTAGCTTAACATTATAATCTAATCTATGTAAAATTATAGAAAAATCTTTAAAATTCTCATTGGAAAACTGTTGCAAATGTCTAGTTGAATCCATATATTAACAAATCTCAGCTAATTCCTAATATTGATACAATCTTATGCTGATTGACCTTAACAATATAAAGATAATTAAAAAGTTTTATATGCTAATTTAAGGGAAATTTATTTTAAATATCTACAATTTTAAAAAAAAATATCAGCCTTTTAAAAGTGTTGGCAAATCTTTGTTATATTATATTACCAGGAAATAGCTCTTACGCGTTTTTTTGTAAATAAAGAGTTAACTATTTAACAAATTATCTTCTGATTAAATTACAACACAATTTAAAAAAAAAATTGTAGGTTAAACTGGGATTTAGAAATTTAAGTCAAGCTTAAGATACAGTAAAAAATATTTTTTTCAAATTATGTTACATTTTAAAACAGCCTGAAATTCATGGCTTCCTACTATTTAAAATCCACTAACGAAAAAATAAAATGAGTCTGACCTTCCGCAATATCTTTTATTCTGTAAATAATTTCATTTTCTATCCCCAAAAGCTAATATTAACTAATGAAGTTTTAAAACAGCTGATATAGAGGGCACATCAATAGTTATAACACATCTCGGGTTTTCAGTCGATGCAAAGACTACTGGAATGCAGTCAGAAAATTGACGAAACAATCTTCTCATTGATCTAACATTACAAAGTTCAAACAAACTATCTGTTGCTTTTTATTCAATAACTTAATGTAAAATATTAATACTAATTAATGGTAAGATATCACTGATAAATATATTGAAAATATTTGCTATTTTTTAAATAAGTTCCAAATAAGAAGAAACTTTATAATTGTTATAAAAATACTTAAAAAAATCTTTGTTCTTGATATCCTTTACTAACTGCTACTTTTGTAATGTCAATTTTAGCTAATATGAGTTACCTATAAGATTTAAATATTACTGTTTCACATGCCAAGGTTCTACTTCTTCGACATAACTGAAGATTTTAATTAATTCTGCATATAAAAAATAACACTGAAAATAACACCTTTGTTTGTATGACAGCATTAACAAGGAGTAACACAAACATAGAAAAATTCCACCACTCAGAAAAAGCACTTCTAACTAGAAAACACGAGCAAACAAGCAGCAGAAAATACACGGCCACCATTTTGTAAACTGCACAGCTTGTAACACTCTTCGATAATTAGTTTGTAAAAATAACACAAGTGTAAAATTTCGGAAATATAAAACGCGTAACAATATTTCCTTTTTCATTTTGCGAATGACACTTGAAAGTACAGTTTCATTTTAATTTCAACAAAATTCCAAAGTAAAAAGTCGGGTGAAGATGATTGGTTTGAGTGTATCACATCTCTGGTAAACAAACTGCAGGTTCACAAAGTGATAGTAAAAAGAATTTAGTGACTTCTGGTTTAGAATAACACAAGAAGAATTGACTAACCTTGAAACCCTGATGCTGTGCTCTGGACTAGAAAAAAGAAAAACACACTTGGTTAAAACAAAATGTATTCAAATTTCTAACACGTAAAAATACAGGGTATTCATTCTAAATCTCCAGCAAACTACAGTGAGAAACTGGAACAAATATTTTGTACACCACTGGTTCATACAAATTGCTCTGTACTATATGACTACACAAACATGATGCAAAAATGCTGCTGGCAATATCGCTCTTATTTCACGATGGGGGACATGTTTTGGCCAGAAACACATTTTTGCTCTTGTACTGTGTTATCACTTATATTGCATACATGGGATATATTCCCACTGAAACATGATCCATTACGCAGTACACATTTGATACATTTCCAGTACACCACATGTACTACCAGAAAGAAAATGAAACAATATTTTGAAATTTAGAATTTTAGAATTTACAAGAGGAACAATGATAGATAGTGGTTTCAGAATAAAAGGTAGCATTGCCTTTCAGACAAGGAAGTTCTGTGACCCTAAAACATTTTATTAAAGCGCAAGTTTTTATTTTAAGATTTTATGTTTTTACAATTCTGTGCTTCTTTCCCCTATAAAATGTATGTTAAAATGTGTTTAATCATCATGTTTAAGTCCTACATTTCATGTTACTTACAAAATATTATTATCATAAAAACATTAACGGGTAAAAACTATTGCAGTGTTTCTACATCCATGTACTTCCATGTCAATGTAAAATAGCCGATTTCTTATCGCAAAACATGACATGGAATTAATGGAACTTTACGCATTTTCTTGATATATACAGATGTTAACTATCATGATGCACTTTTAAACACGTAGGCCACATTTAAATATTTAAAACTTTTGTCTTTATATACAGGAAATGTAGAATATATTAAGTTCACATTTTCTTATAAAAAGATCTAACCAAATAATGGATAACACGCCCAAATCATGACATTCAGACAGTCATAGAATGGATAACACGCCCAAATATGGATAATATGTATAATTAGTTGCTAACAAAGAATGATAACAATTATGTTATAAGAAAATGAAATCACATGATTGTTCCAAGATGGCCGACAAGAAAGGAAACTAAGTTCATCTTTCAACTAAATTGTATTATTGTCATGATAAGACATTTTAAAGTTTACACACAGATATGCTGTTTACATGACAAACTCCGTATATAAATCCTAATGAGTTACATAGTCTTTTAAAATAATGTGGTATTTTTCATACTTATCAACCTGCAAAGGCTTGCTTTATAAGCTGCAACAAAGATGTTCACTTTGTTGACTGATAGAGCTATACTTTAAGCAGTTTGTTAGTAGATGAAACAATTAAAATCTGTGCTCAAAGAAATGTTTCTCAGAGGAATCCAAAAGCACCATTCATGTGTATTAAGATACCAGCGAAGCATAAGAACAAAACAAGAACTATTAATGTACTTGGAAAAAAATAAATTCGCTACAGTGCAGCGCTGTGGCATTATGATGTGAAAATATTGAAGTTAACCATAGTCAACAGAGGGAGAAAAACTTGCAAGAATTTTTCGCTTGTATCGCAATGATTAGTAATTGAGACATTTGATCTTATAACTAAGTTAATTTTGTCATTTATTTACAAGCACTAAGCCACTATATGAATAACACTAATTTCAAGATTCAGTTTAAATGCTTTTCCCTATCTACTACTGGCAGACGAGAAGGTACGATCATCTGGCGTTAAACACTCGTGCAATTCCCTAATCTCCTTTCATTTCTCGCTCTTGACCAAAAACAGAAAACTTAAATTAAGAATGAATTGAACTTAATCAACCTACAGCAGGCCAACTCTCTGAGGGCTTTGTAAATTAGTTACCATGGCAACAGAATTCCCTTAGTAACCACAAACTTATTTAAATTTAGTTATTTTCATTTACCAAGGTTGGAAATACAGTTTTGAGATTGTATAGGGTGATCAAAATATTGTCTGGCATTGTTTGAGCTCTAGAGCCTTTTATATGATATTTTCAAAGAAAAATTTATTTAATGCGAATGCTCTAAAGAATACAGGAAAATGTCTTCATCTACATTACTGCAGCCACATATAATATAAAGAATTGCAATAACATCAAGAAGAGATAAATTTCTACTTTTGGAAAAACAGGAACTACACTGGTTTGTAACTGTACAAAATTATAAATTGTAATTTTCAAATGATTGTCTTGTAAAACTATACTTTTGAACTACATGACACAAATATTCATACAGATTCATTTGTTGCAGATTTACACTTTTCACACTTTTGGCATAATTATAGGAAGACAGCCAAGTTAAACATCTGTTCCCAACAAATTTAAATACAGCTGATGTTACCTGGCTAAAAACAAAAGCTGCTTATTTCTTTAATAATTAAAACCAAACGAGGAAGGATGCTCATTAAATATTGTTCTAAGAACAAGGTAAAATTACTGCATGAAACGCATAGCAATTATATATCATAGCAAAGGAATGTGTACAATTCTAAAGTCATGTTGTGCGTTTGGAAGAAAAGCAAACGTACAAATAGGTGCGATAAATATTTCAGTAATATTTCAGACAGAAAAACAAACTGTGTATAGAGTTGTCAGTTAACGACTCAGGTAAAAGTATGAAAGAGACGAAAAATAAACATTTCATTTGAAATGAACGGCAACAGACGTTCGATTTCCCAAGATTAGTCATTATACAATATACTTTAACAAAACAAGTGAAACAATATCCATCCCTTACATATGGATAGATAAACATAGACATTATGCAAACCATTTTGTTTCGTTGTTAAAGAAATTAAGGCCCTGAACAAGGATAATAAATGGAAACTCAAACCTATCAAACTAAGTGGCAGGATTTAGCAAAAGTTAAGTACGGTGCAAACAGCAGATTATTTTAAGATTCTGAAGTATTTTGTACGGAAATTTTATACATTTTTTATGCTGCCATATTAAATGTTTATACTGCATATACTTTTCCTTAATGCTATGACAATTTTAAATTTTGAAAGTTATAATAGATACACCCTAAATTGACAACCTGAAGGTTAAGTTTATTTCAACGGGATTTATCCACAGTCTGATTTATACACGTTTATTTTGGATTTAAATCAGTTGTCAACTGTAGTTGTTTCTTTTTCAATTAAACAGTCATCATAGGGAAAAAGTAATGACAGTGCTCGGTAACTTTTCGAACAACAGAGCTATAAAACATTTGCGCAATCAATAACTATTTTCTGTAACAGTCGCTTTAACAGGTTTATACAACAAAACAAATTTAAGCAAAGTAAACACATTTCTAATTAGCAATGCATAAAACAGTATGACAAGTTTTCAAAAGCCAAACCTTGAGCAAGGTTTTCTGAATGTTTTTTAAAAATCAATGGAAATAGACAGTTTGAATGCGGACAGATAAATGGTTGTTTCAGCTTACGTTAAAAGGCTTGTAATAACAAATCAATCGAAATACATTGAGGGAATTTATTGAAGAATGTCAATGCATTGTTGGTAAACGGTGATGAAATTTTGTCTTTTCATGCACTAAATTCACTGAATAATTGTCTAATTGCATGTATTTGTCAAAACTAATGAAGTAAAAAATGGAAATTTTGACGCACATTTTATGAAAATTATGCAGTAATATGCAAAATTCTATAACTAATGTATGTACACTTATACAGAATGGAGTGTACTTCTGGTGGACATGATTTGTACAAGCAAAATACATTAACAGTGGGTCTCATCAATATAGTACTCTGCTGCAAAGGATTTGCATAAGATGTTCAATTTACAATGTGTACCTCGGTACCATAATCAGCGAGGAGAGTATAATTCATTTTTTATCCAAACATAACCTACGAATCGTAAAAAGTAAAACGTCCAACTACCATGACTTCCCCCAAAATCATAAACTAAAAGCATTTCAAAAATCATGACTAGAAATTTCGCATTAAACATTTATCAACTTGTTCTCAACATTTTAAAATCAGATTATTTTTTTCCCACTGTTCTGTTTCTAGTTATCATGCAGCAACGCCTCAGTAAAAAAAAACAGTTATATCAAAAATATTAACTTTAAAACAAAAAGGAATATCAGCATAAATACTTTCTACTTGTTTGTTCCGCGAACTGTATCACAATAAAATGGCTCACTGCCTCTTAAAAGTGTCACGACTGATTTTTATTTTAAATGCAAGATTCTTGTTATTTACTTTTTGCATCAGTACACAAGAATATGCATTACAAAGGTGGACATAATTTCTTTGTATCATTTTTCAAAAGATAGAAAAAACACATTATAATGGTGGCACTCAACAGTGACTTGAAGTATTCTGTATATGATGCCATTTTATCTCCTGACTGATAAGAAAATAATTGTTAATTTTTATTCAAATATTGCTTTCTTCACAAGTTAATTAGGATACTTCATTTTTGATTATTTTAATTGATAGCTTGATTAGCCTTTTATACATAAGTCTCACCAGAGAATTCAAGATAAAAAGCATGCAATATGAATAGGATTTCTAGTAAGTTTACTGTGGCAACTACATAGCTTGTGTAACGCTGTTCTAGCAACGTAACGTTTGCTTCCAATTCCCTGAACAAGCCATTTGAGGGCAACCAACGAGCTATTTTAGTCAATTAATAATTTGTATTTTTTAACAGCTTTAGTACCAAAATCTTCCAAGAGGTAATTCCCAATATGGCCATATTGATGCCGCCAGCTTCGGCTGCAAAATTAAAATTGAATTTCGCATACGTGCACTCAACAAAATCTCAGAAAATACATATTATCCCTGTTCAGACGTTTAGAAAAATCTTGTATCTAATATGATAATTGTATACATTAATATTTGGGGTAATCCACAGTTTGGACAATAATTAGACAGTGGAATGTCAACAAATATCATCTTATTAAAAATCTTTAAACTTTATTACCGCAATTGCCATGGCACATCTTATTGTTCATAGCCTTGCATATTCTGTCTAGACCTGGTTGAATCCATACACGAGATTAAAGTTTTTCAATAACTTTGATTGTCAAGTGTACTACCTGATAACTGTACAAGAAAAGAGATAGTGATTTCCAATGGTTTTCTTTTTGATTTCTGTTTAACTGTACCGAATCACTAAACACTTAAGGATAATATAGCAACATTTTATTTAAACAAAAAGGAAAAACAAAAGTCAAATCAATTCTTAGGGACAAATAGAATTTTTCTTCATGCTTACAAGAAGTCTAGTTTTTGCTGATCTTCAGAAAAGCCTCGAAATTTTAATGCAAATTTTTACTACAGATTTCCAGTGCTTTTTGTGTCTGTATAACATTCAGTAGCAGCCTCTAAATTTGTGTATGTTGATACCTTTTTGCACCTAACATGCACAGTAACTAATTTGGAGCTGAACAGCATGAGAAATATGTGCATGAACATTTTGCCGAAAATAACATTTTGTTAGAATATTAACAAGATACATTCTTTTGACATTTTAGATCTTCCAAAAAATGGAAATGAAGAAACATTTAGTGGAAATTTCAAATCTTCAGAGAAGCAAACGAGTAGCATTAAGTTAATTACGTGCGTCTTACATCTTCAGCTTATGATCTATTCATCCTTCAACCATCAATTTTCTTTATACGTTTCATCAGATATCATTCGCTATCCATATTCCCAATGAATATTAAATTCGCTGCAGCCAAGAAACTGCATAATTAAACTGTGGAAGGAACTTAGAATTTTAAATAAAACACTCCTTCAAAAGTTGGAAATTAGCAAATCTAATGGCACTTCCGCTTCATAGAGGGTACTTAGCGAGGTTTCTTAGAACTTACGGTTGAATTTCATTTGAACAGCACTTACTTCACTTTCTTGTTATTAGCATGTGTGACATAAAATTTGAATATCAAATCTCGTTTGATATATTTCAACATGAGTTTATTTCTTTGTTCAAGGTGCAGCATGTGTCATTGAAGAAGTCACACCTTTCAAAAAAATCCAGGTGCACTTCAACTTTAATAATTATAAATTTAAAAAAACAAACATATTTCATGTTTATAGCCAAAACATATCATTATTCTACTTCTGAAAACAAGAAATTAAAATATGCAAATTGTTAGCATATCATTAGTGGACAATCTCCTAAAAGATTTTTTTCCAGTTCTGTAAGATAATCTCTATGCTTACTCATGTAGTTTTGGTAACAGTAGAATATGTAATTAAACTCTTAATGCATGAACTACAGAGCACAAGAGTTTTCATGCCATCACATTATTGTCTTTGTAATCTTCCTCAGTATAAGAATGCGTTTAGTACATTTTCATGTTTGAAAATATGTTAACCTTATTTATTATACAAAATTACCAAAAAATATGCTGCATGTTTTGTGATATTGCCAACATGCCCCAAAGGAGTTGAGTACTTTAATGGTACCATTTCATAGATCAATTTTCTGGTGAAACACTCGTAATTGTATAAGAAAAAAGTAAATCCTTTTAAAGCTGCAAATACGAGCACTTTTCAGTGAGGGATGGCTAGGATCGTATGCATCAGTAGATTCACATTTTTTCATGTAGAATTTACAACAAATTCTCTAGTGAATTGTTATAAAAAAAATAAAAATCAAATAAAATTACGGAATGGTCTGGGCATTCAAAGTTTTTCCAAGGAACCTCATTCTTGTTTAGGGCCTTGTTATTAAATATTTTTACACATATTATGTATGGATTATAGTCATTTCATGTTTATTACACCAAATCATCAACACCTCTGTTGCATACATTTTGCAAAAAACACAGAAAGTGACTTTCGCATTAAAAGATACAGTATCAAATGAGATTGATGAAACAAAGGGTTGCGCTGAGCAAACATTATTTAAGCCTCAAATACATTTGAATAGTGAAACAGCAGACTAGCTTTCCGTTTTGAATGTTAGCCGAGTAAATACACAGATGTTTACACACTGTAATTTGGAGTTTATGGCATGTGCCAGTCGTGCGCCGACAACACAAAAGAAAGATATACACAGCCATTAGTTTTGTTTGACATTGACTCAAAAAGAATAGAACTTTTGCATTCAAAGTAAACACACGGACATGTGTAAAAATATTGCCTCACAATTAACTTTTCAAAGAGAGACAACAGTTTTCATTTTAACCAGGTTCCATATAAACTTTATACGGAAATTAACTAAGTTTAGAATGAATTAGAAAATTTCAAGAAACCTTTGTAGTATTATCGCCTTTCTTTCCACTTATACAATAAAAGGAAAATTCACTTTTTGCTAGAACTTTTTTACGCAAAATAATATTATTTATATTTGGGAAAAATAACTGAAAAAAGTAACATTTTAAACGCTTAAAGTTTTTGATCAAAGCAACACATCACAAACAATGAATAGGTGTACCACTGGGTGGATGAGAGGAATTGGACTACGGTACCTACTGATTTCTTACAGTATTTTTATGTTCGAAAGTAGGTCCAGAGAAAACGCCAACACTCAAAAGTCTGAAACAGACCCACCTTTAGAAATCCTCCATTAACTTCAATCAAATTTCTGCACTGTTAAAGTGAGATATTGTGCAACATTACAATAATTAGAACGGAGATATGAATAAGAAGTACATTTACATGAATTAATATACAGAGTGTATTTATTTAAAATGTGTTACACCCAGCTTCTAGCTAGCTATCATATAAGAAAGCTGAGTGTAATTTCAATCTGTCACGTTGGAAGTCGTTCACCCCTTCCTGATCATTAAATAGCTAAGCAAGTAAATTTCCATTTTCCTGTTCGCTTTATTACACTGGATAAGAGAAGCTTCTTTGTTAGGAGGATCGTAAAGACATTGTCTTAATTGCATAGTTCTCTGATGTAATGCAATCTTCCGGCAGTGTTGTATAATTTGTAACAATTTGGTGTAGTTACACTAATTAACAAAGAATATGATCTGACGTTAATTTGTGTCCAAGCCCATGAACATTTTCCTAAAGCAAATTACTTTAATTGTCACTGTTTCTTTAGTCTTCTAATTCACTTTAATTCAGTTCAACGGCCGATGGATGTCTCTTACCTTTTTATTTTACACGAAATTTATTTCATGTTCATTAATCAAAGGGTTATGAACATGCAAATGTTTGAGACAGTAAGCTTCTTATATCGTCCAATTATAAGCAAATTAAAATCTGTCACTAATTAAAATCATTAAGATGAGTTATGTCCCTTTTTTGCTCCCAGTCTTGAGCAGTATTTGCACTTTAAAAAAAAAACTGATATTTTAATTGTCGTCTTTCAAACTTAAATAATAAAATCAGCATCCAGACACAACTCAAAATTGTTAGCAGCAAGTTTACTTGCCCTTATTATGCCGCCAGAACATGGGTAAGGCTTACTAATATATATGCATGTGCTAATCTTGATTTACAAGCCCTCGATCCTTATGAGTCATTATATTTTGATTTCGCAGAAAAACAGAATTTAAAAAAAAAACAATTCAAAGCTCCATTCAGATTAGCCTGCAGATTTGTTAATGCAGATGTTACATAACCAGCTAGAAGAAGAATAGCGATATTTAAACATTACTAAAATATGCATGGCACTGATAACTGCATTGAAGACAAATCTTAGTAATGAAGATAATGTAATTACAGCTTATGTCACAAACAGTACACTAACCAGATTAACCATGTTAGCCTAACTCACGGACTTGACACTTTAGAACACAAGCCCTGGGCTAAAACTTCTCATTGCCATGGAAGTTATAAACGTCATAGGAACAGGAGGATAATATGAAATTTCCAAAGCAAACACCAGCATATGAGAATAGAACAAGTTTTGTTTAAGTTAGCGCTCACAAATAAAATTTACATTTTAGAGCAACGGGGATTTATGCAGACAGTATTAAGTGTATATTCACACAGTCACACTTATATTAGCAAATATTAGCTATTTAAAATTGTTTGCAAGAAGTAGAAAAAGTAGAATTTTTTTGAGGGGTTTTGTTAGGAACAGCCACAAAGTAGATGGCCCTGGCCATAAAGTATTATCCAAATTAACGTGTTAGTGCTGGTAATATCCATCATTCAGACAAACAGCGAAAAAAATCCTCCTCTGCAAGTTTGCTGGCTCATTCTGAAGTTTGTACATTCAGACTGATTTCATAACAATAACAGATGATTAAATTCCACATATCAAACTGCTGAAACTTAATAGAAGTGCAATTATATCATTCACCAAAGGTATAATAAAAAGATGCTATGATTGGATGCCATGGTAACTATTTAAACGTGCTGATTTCCTCTCAAAGAATGGAGCTTCCGAAAGAAATTTTCTGAGTGGAAATATGAGAATGCCAGCAGAACCTATTATATCCTGGAATTATGCTAATAGTTCTGCGTTTGTTTGGTCCAGTACTGTTGACTTCTATACTTGAACTTTGGAGACAAAGCTTTGCTTTACTTTTTTGAATTTTTTCCAACCTAAATATTTCATGAACTGTACAAAGACTGATTAGATTGCCTAAGGCTGATTACAGTGCATAGCAATTAAAATATGCCGGAGTTTACCTAGCATATAATTGTCAGTGTGCTTGTGTAGAGTCAAACCTAGATATTGCATGTATAGAAGGTAAACAGAAAGTAATTCAGTATTTTTTTTAAAAATTGGAAAAAGCAGACTTTATTCAACACGACTATATGATGCCTGTTACTTGGTCGCATGACGATAACAGGTGAATTTATAATTATAAGTACAAACCATTGCAAAGGAATGGAACACGCCTTTAGCAATTTAAACAAAAGAGAGTTCTTATAACGATAACAACTCTATTTCATGCACTTCCCATCTTTTAACCAGCATTTTCATTACAACTAGTTATAAATAAACCATTTCATGTCTTCAATAAAACAATAAATTTCTTTTAAGTAGAATAGGTTTATTAAAAGGAAAAAGGTTAAAAAAGAGTAAAATACAACAATCTCAGAAAGGTTTCAAATGCGAATAATTCTACTTCATACGTGTTTCCGTGGCAACCCCAACTTAGAAAGTATTGTACTCTAGAAGTATGTGTTTAATCAGCCTGAATACAGAACACTTGTGTAGATACTAAATATTCCCAGACTTAAGCCTTTCTATGATTAGAATTTGTACTTTCTCAAATGAGAGGTTTTTATCTTCCATCAAGATTCAGATAATAATGAATGTTTCTTGTAAGGGATTATGAGTGGGTGACTTGTTTCCAGGGAGCTTCAATTAGATTTTTAAATGTACAAATATTCAGGAAAGAAGGTTAGCGACTGAGACTTCCTTGCTATGCCCAAGCAGCAACTTGTCCAGAGAGCTTATAGTTTACACCATATTCCATGAATTTCAATCCCATAAAATGGGTACTCTCGTTAAACGGTTTTCATTGCAAAAAGCGACAGGAGGCAAATAACGCTGCTTACTTTGGCAGAATCGGTGCTCTCATTTTTTTGAAAAAACTTGCATTCTGTGTAATTTACTGTCTACTTAAAATTAGTGAAACATCTATGCTGGAAGAGGAGGCATCTAAAATATGCCATTTCCAACTTAGATAATAAATGCAGCAAATTACATCAGATCCCCAAAAGCACAAACAGCACCTTTAGGCCACTCTGGATACATTTTGAATATGTCCCAGTGTATTACACAGTAGTCAATCACAATTTATCACAAATTAGGGTATTAAACTGCTGAGTAAATTCCTAAGTACACAACCACTTAAACATGAACCAATCAAATTGTTTGTTTAAATAGAATGGGCATTACTGGTTTAACTGCTCCTCCCCTTTCTAGATAAGGTTTCCATGTTTGTTTTTGTTTGAAACAGATAAGATCTAAAACATGTCTCAATGAAGCCTATTACATACACTTACTATGCATTGTGTTTAGAAGATTTTAAGATTGCATTGGTAATACAATTATATATATTATAGAAATGATATATCCACAATGATTATTATATATTATATTCTTAAAACCTAAAACGAAAATTAAATTTTATTTTTATTAAACCTGTACAATTAAAACAAGGTCAAACAATTGAAGGACATTTATTCTCTCACTATCTTGGATTAATACTTGTAAATTTGACATAAAGCAAAAAAATAATCCAGTAGTTGGTTATATGCTAAGTTCAATCATATATGTGCATATAGTTAACCTAGTTTTTGTTAGACAACTATATTTAATCTGTGTTATCAATACAAGATAATGATTAAAGTTCTTTAAAAATATGTCTTGCTCTTTACAATAACATATCAAACCCATCCTTTGTCTAAAACTCCAATGTATTTCAAAGATATGTAGTAGCAGGTTAGATTTGTTAAAAAATACTTAATATTTACATGTATTAAGAGTGATTGAGCATGGAAATGTCTGAATAAATCGTGTGTTTAAAATTTAGAAAACAGACCAAAATCTATGTATAGATCACAGTTTTGTCTAGTCAACAAGTTGAGGGTGGAAAAATTCAATAAAATATCTTGAAATCTAATGATTTTATGTAGTAAATCTGTGAAGGTATGTGTAATAGTATTGATTGACAATAAATGTGATGCGATAATGTCCAGGAATTATCTCTGTAAACAAACAATTCTATAAAAATATTACATTTAGAAACAACTGCACTGGGAACATGAGCCTAACATCGGAAGGCATTTCATTCTAGTTGTATCCTCCTCAAGCAATGTTGCCTATTTGTAAACCCACTCAAAATGGTAAAAATTACCATTACCACAATTTACAAAAAATGCCCTTTCCTCTTCATAATATTCTTGCAAAATTTGTGCATCAATGTTTTCTACATTTCTCACAATTCAAATAATTTCATTTTCAGTAATTTGATGTTTCCCAGAGTTTGTTGATAACCTTGTAGCAAAGAACTTTTTGAACATACGACAAACCTGAACCTAAACCACAGCAAATCATACATTAGCATTATGCTTTCCTCCTAGCAACTATCTCAATATACGTTTGAAAAATGAATGCTTATGTCCCTGTTCGTTAATAAGTCAGATAAAAATGAACAGCATAATATAATGAAGGCCGAGTCAACTTTTTCTTCATTAAGCTTTATTAAGAAGTGATAACCGATCTTTAGTTGACAGTACGACATTCGTTATACATATATATTTCTGGACAATTCCTGCTTTGTCTATTATATCATGATGTTTTCTTAGTATGGTGACACAAATTCAATTAACCCAAATTACCTTGGTACTTGAAATGTCTTTAAAAGATAAAGTGCTGTGAGCACTATAAAAAGGTGTCATAATTTACACATTTTTCCAGAATATTCAACACATCTTAAAGTTCTTAGTAAGCTGTATTCAAATATTAACGTCCATAACAAGCTTTGCATAAAGATCTTAAAGAGATTACTACATATGTATCTTTACGTGCATTAAATTCAAGTTAATTAAACCGAGTCATCTGAATACATTATCTTAACATGACATTTGTTTTTCTCTAATTTGAAGTTAGTAATTCGGAATATAGCATAGTTCAGACACGTCCACATTTTAAAAATAAGCTTAAAGCTGTTTTTCTGCAAATATGTATATAAAGTATATACTACCTGCTGAACAACAAGTCATGCTTACCAGACAGATTAAACCTGCATACAAAATTGCCATGATTTTACAGCTGTCACAAAAGTGAGAAGACCAAAGAATAATATAGAATTAATGTCAGAGAACTCCCTGGTCTTATGGGCACCGCATATGCTGGTACTGGTACCAGTACCAACAATGTTAGCCCCAGCTACTTCTTCAGAACTTCTATACTTATATCACGACTACCCGTCTGCAACTACACTTAGGCTGTTTATTTTTTTAATTGAAATGTATTTGCGTTTAATGAAATTGTTTGGAATACCGCATTAAATTTATATGACAAAATGTATTTCGAAAAATACAATTTTATACATCTTGTCTATGCGAGCACAGTTTCTTGGATAAATTCTAGATAGCATATCTCGTAAAAACACGACTTAGGAATTTGCCAGAGGGAATTTCTTGAGGGAAAAATGTGACCTCTTCTACCAATAACAAAATGTGCAGAAGTCTGCTTAATTTTGTCCCTGTGGAGTAAAGTACTGGATTAAATAAGATTATAATTAATGCCCAGAGAAGACAGCTGTAACGAACCACTAAAACCTGATTACCATTCCTTATTATTGTACAAATGAGCTCATTCTGAGTCACAAAATACACATTTCAGGGCCATAGATTCTTTTGTATAAGCCCCTAAGCTGTATGAATAAAATGTTGCTAAATTATACATATTCTTTTTTAAAATATATGAAATATAGATGCCCAAATGCGGTATATGATTTTTGGGGATTTTGCTGATATGCTATCCGTTAAAATAAACACGCTGCACCAAATAAGGGAAACTAATTGAGTAATGATAGCGGAATATAGAATAGAGACAAAAATGCACTAACTTTTTCATACAAGAAGTGAAGGAATAAAAATTTTGTATTCACTAAAGTTTCCACAGTAAATCAGTTATAGGAGATTGCTCTTTCAACATTCATATTCAAACAAAATTGCTAATTTAGTAATGGCCAATGTCAACAACTATAATAATTTCAGAGATAGATTTATGGTTGAAACGTGCCATATATGTATTATTATAAAATTAATGCTTGAGCCTTACAAAGAAAAACTGCTACAAAAATATTTTTTTCATTTGGTAGGAGATGGCCATTTATGAAATAACAGTGCATTAGTGTAACAATACATATAACAAAAATGTAACTTGCATAATACCATAATACTATAATACCTTAACTGTGACCAGAACTATGACACATAAAACAGGTCTCTCTAAAAGTGGCCATACTTCAATGTCAGTACAATCTGAGCCCATTAATAAAACTAGTTGCAGAAACATCCCTCCCAGACACTGAGTTGTAGCAAATCAAAGAACTTCTGCATTTAGTTTTGTTCACATCTATGTCGTGACTTAGCGTATCATCCATATTAACTAAACAAAACCATGGTAACAACATCTCTCATCGTTTTGTAACTGGTGAAACACTGCCACATTTTATGTTACCTTTAAAGTTAACAAAGGTGCCACTAACTTGACATAAGCCATTCACTTAGATGCATCTTAACAGAATAATGTCCAACAAGGACTAAGTATCAACATTTCTCAATCCACTCTGAAGTTATAGATAGACAGTGTTGGTAGCTCTGACGGCGACTAAATTATAACCTCCTATAACAAGAATTCCTGGCAACTGATGTGAGTCCGTGGAAATGACGATTTTAGTAGCAGGAATTTCGAAAAAAGGGTTCGAACAACAGGAAACCGGTGCATGAGCTCGGATTGATGGTTCAAATTCACACTGGTTAGATAGGCCTGTTCAAAATAAATTTAATAATTTTGATAATTCTTGTGGAAAATTTTTCTTTTTAAATATACCTCAAGGTATAGCATATGTTATGTTAGTGGAACCTTGTTCACTTTAAGGTATGTTTTGCATAAAGCAAATATACAGTAATTAGGTATGTGAGAAATCTGACTTTGAGATTCTATATACCAAGTTACGCAACAATAACACATATCTGCGTCAGATAACAATTGCTGCACATAAAAAAAATCCAGGACTGCATGGCCATCTATTTTAAGAATTACCAAGTATAGTTATTTCGTTGTAAACGAAATATTTTAAAATCACTAATTACAGAACATCGAAATATACCTGTTACTGAACCACTACTGAATACATTTTACCGGAAGAGACAAATGAACGAAACAAAATGTTGATGCCCATTTTTCATATTGCACACGGTTCAATTACATTTTTTTATAATTCTACTTCCCTTGATTATGGCGTCTTTTGCTGGCAACATATTTTTCATCATGTGGGCATAATAAACTCTATACTTGGCTAGTGTTATATAACAAAACAGCTAAAAGTGCAGAACATAATTCAATGGCAGATCCAGCAATTCTCACAAATGTTGGAACTGTTTTACATTTGAAGTGAATGGGTGTAATTTTTAGTTAGATTGTTAACTCAAAAAGAATTTATATAAAGATCGCCCTTCCCTAAGACTGCCATTACAGTTTCCAAAGTATACGTAATTATTTTGGATTATTCATAAATTATTTATATAATTTGTTTCTAGTAATACATTCATCTTAAACTTACAAGCCATGTTTGTCTTTCATTGACTAAGTGATATTGCTACAGAATAAGTATTCTAACAACAGTAATAGGTAGCTAGGTTACAAGAAACTTTTGTTTGTACGACAACGACAATGCTTATCATATATCTTTAGACATCAGTGCTTAGAAAATGTGCGCTACAGTGCAAAACAATTATAATTACTCTTTTACCACCTAGCCAGAGCAATATTTGCATCAACCTTGTTATAACGCTACCCAGTTCCTTGATATTACTGAGGGACTTGTTCATTATTACACAAATTTTTATTTCACTCAGAGAAGGAACTATGTTACACGTTACGTCATGCTCACTTCTCACTACTTATTTAGAGATGGTTAGAGATTACGGACTAGGAAGAAAGGTTATAGTATTTAGTACAGCAAAGAAAAGCAGCCACTATAATGAAGTTATGTATATTAAAGTTCCCTTCACCAAAACACCAGCCATTCGCTCAAGCAAAATTCACTCCAAGTCTTAATTTAGCATATCAGACATGTATAATAGTATACATGCGTCCATATGTGATGAGATATTGCATATTTTGAGAGATATAGACAGGACACAATGATCTCAACAAACTGTTGTATGTCTCACACTATAGGAACCATATTAAATTTGACTGAATTTTGCATCACTGTTCTTCAGATAATGGAGATACAAAACAGGTTGGCACAGAAATTTTGGATAGTGTGAAACTACATAAAAACAGCTTGCAGAAACGATGAAAAGTGAAGTTGAAAGAGTACGGGAGATTAT
Organism: Phoronis ovalis; assembly: GCA_028565635.1. Classification (NCBI taxonomy): domain Eukaryota; kingdom Metazoa; phylum Phoronida; family Phoronidae; genus Phoronis; species Phoronis ovalis. The sequence goes on from JAOXYB010091385.1 coordinate 25,609, forward strand.
TGTTAAACAGATGCATTCATTTCTGCTTCGCAGTTAGCCAAGCAGAATACTTACATGTAGCCAAAACATCGCCAACTTCATCCATTACTACAAAACAACATAAGTATTGTGCTATGACTAATAACATACTCTTTGTAGAAGCATTAATATAATCCCTCCATTAATGCTTGTGGTGTGCTTTTGTCTTCCAGGAAGGGATTTCAGCATATTTTATATACTTGGTACTAATAAAAAAATTGCATCAGTGGCTAATGTATAAATGTATATTAATTATAATTAATGAGATGAGTACACTGATTTACATTAAATGCTTCCAATCATTTTTCAGTTAAATATTAGCATGTGTCAGTGTGCAGCAACAACACTACCTTTTTTTTAATCTTAACATTTATTTAACAAGTTGTGCCAAATATTCAGAGACATCACACGTATGACGTTAACTTACAATAAGTTATCCACAGTGGTAAGATTGACAATTTTGGGGGACTTCCAATACCTAGCAGTTTCATTTGTATTTTCAATGGCACAAGTGCAAGGCTGTTATGGTTGTCTGCATAAATAGGATTTTCTGAGAACAAATTTTATAATATTGTGCATACAACATTACTCATTCCCTGCAAATGAGTAATATTAGTGACAAAGACACAATGAGATGCTAATTCCTTATAACAAGGCTATTTCAGCTTCTCAGTAATTAGATGACTACCTAACAGAATTACATTGGCACAACGTCTCTAGAAACAAAACCTCTCCAAATAGAATATAGGTAAATGATCCACTTTGTAAAGCACATGCATACAGTTCTTTGTTCATCCAATAAGTACGAAATGAATTTTGCATGGCAAGCTTGTTCAATGTACACGCATATTATAATGTGGATTTGTGTGGATCTTAGAATCTGATATTTATAAACATTAAGGTGGATATTCCGCACAGATTTAAAATTCAAATCTAAGAGTTTGGCTGTCATTTGCTTCTAGTTCCGGAAGCTTATCCTGGCGTAAGATCAAAGGCCTGATCGCGTTGTTTCGAGAGCCCATAAACGAAGCTATGATAAGATATACACTTTGAATTTAGAGGTAAGAAGCATGTATAATATATGAAAGTTTAAAGGTGAGATTTTATAGGCTCTGATACTCAGGGTAGCTGCACCCAATTAATTTTTCAGCCAACCATTTACTAAGGTTAAGATGACACTGAAGTAGTGGTAAAGAAGGAATCCGCCATCATTATACTATATACTAGTAGGAGGTTTAATATTGCTATTATGAGGTATGCTGGTAAAAATAATGGTGCAGTACCCTTTTGACATACAGGCAGGTGATTCTGATTACAGGTACAAATAAGGTGTTTTCTTTAGTTCATCAGTGTGGTGGATTCATTTCTCACAATGTTACTTAACGAAATAATGATTTGTCACTAACTGGGAACAGAAGGCTCTAGGTGTGATTTTGACTTGATTTGGACAATATATCATTTCTTTAATTTCAGGATGACACCTATGTAGTTAGATTGAAAACCTATTTGAAAATAATTCCTTATCTACTGAAACATTAAAACTATCCCCTTGAGAGTATCCAAGACTTATAAAAGAGCTAAAAAAGGATCAAGCCTTCAAGTTCATTTGCACTATTGTTTGTGCATAGTTTAACCAATGACAATCCGTCCATCTGTGTGGCAATCAGAGTTCAAGTACAAAAGAGTTCATCTACATTACTATTTCAAAATTCAAAAAATTGTTATAAATCTCGGTGATGTACAATTAATTTTGAGGACACATTTTTTCTCTGTCTTTACCTAGTAGAGTATATAACTGAGAAAAAAATTTAATTAAAAACCTTTAAGATTGAAATCTTTTACAGAGGTGAACAAACTTATAAACAGGAACAATTTCCTTGATTGAATTCCATTATCTGTTTAATTTCATAGAAAATCCTGTTTTATTTGTGACTTCTATACGGCAAATGTGAAATCATTCGGCAAATGTGAAATCATTCGAAGACTGTATATAAATATATTCGAATTGTTTAGAAATCCAGAAAATGAACATCTTTTATCCACATATCAGTGATTTATTTGGATATCTTAATGATACAAAATACACAATGTAGAATATGCGGAGCTAAACCGACACAGTGACTAGGGCATCAATATCCAAAACTGACTCTGGAAAGATGAAAAAGGGTCAGGTGAGAAACAGACCAAGTGCTACAGTGACTATATTTACACAATGGACCTCTGAATAGAACAAGGCCAGACAACCCATACACCACTGCAGATACACAACAGACTTGCACACACATACTCATGAAAATATTAATGCAAATTCCAAGAAAAAGTGATGCCATCACTGAACAACGTAAATGTACGTAAATTTCAAGCAATATATTTGTAGAATGGTAGGAACATTGCACTACCAATCACACTTCTACATTAAAATCACTGATTGTACCGAATGCCCTTAAATGTTTCATATATGCTTAATTTGCTTCACTAATCTAAAAAGAAAACTCAAGTTATTTCAAAAATATTATAAAGGAGATTTAATATCTCTGGGAATTCAACCTACTAGTTATAACATATTTATATAGAAATCAAAATCCTCGAGGGAGTGAGAACTTTCTTTGTTGGTAAAATTTACTGTACTCTGTGTAGGTTTCAACTTCAGCAATTACGACCTTTATTCGACCAAATATGTATCATACAAAATATATTTGCTTTAATTACCACTTTTTATAATCACAACCTGTTAAAGATATGGGTCAGAAGATGTAAATTTTTTAACACATTCATTAAATTATCATGACGACTTTATTAGGAAAGTGAAAAAATATAGAAGAAGGCAGAAATGTTCTTTTTACATTTCCCACTTTTTGCACCGAAAATTGTACGTGATACGGCAAAGCTGCATTTTCTATAGGAATGTCTTTATGATGAGAAACTGAGCTAGTGAAAATTATCACTACAGAAAAAATCAATTAAATTACTATACTATAGTTTGATGTCACATGCCTATATAGTAAACGTGATTTGAGACAAGATATGACATATATTTGGTTAAAATAACAATTGTTTTGGAAGGGAATATTTTGAATGTTAAATTTACATTGAACAGGAGTGAAAATCTAACATATCTGGATTTTCTTTAGGTTTGTCCAAAATAATGTTCTTTTTAATCGTTTTTGACAATTTACCAAAATTTATCGAAAAACCATATATAAGAAACGTGATACGTAACTTTCCTAGTAAATCGTCTCACTACATGTAATTTCAAGATTTGAAATTAGAGATAGAACGTTACCACGCGAGTAGAAAAGAGCCTTAATGAAGTTTAGTCTAATTATTATGCACTTCAGGGTGCAATTTTATTAGAAACCTTCAGTAAAGAAATATACATATGGCAACGTTAATACATGAGAAATTTCAAGTGACAGTTCTTCATGTCAATCTACGTAATTAGAATTCTCCATTTGGCTTACACTATCTAAGATCAAAAATGGCAGCCATGTAGACTTCATAATTTCTCACAGCCAAACATGGAAAGAATGAAGTTTTATATATGTAGAAAAGAGAATGGACTTTTAAAACTGTCATTTTTTTTTAAATCATAGAATAACTTAGTAGTGGGCTAGTAAAAATCAACCAGAAGAACTACAATTTAATATCATGACAGCTCAAGGTCAAACCTTATAACTGTAGTGCAAAACACAAATTTGGTCACCGAAGGCTATAAATATTTCAACGCTTTTCTTTTATTCTTATTAAAATATTAATGATGCCAAGCTGTATATTTCCATTAGATCAAGGGGAAGCAGTCATATTCAAATCCGGATGAACAAATTCATGAAATAAACGCTGTCTAGTGAAATATATAGTGAAATGTACATAACCTTATATTTGTTTTTCCTTACACAGAAATCATACCAAACAAAACGTTTTAATAGTATTATTTTGCTTGAAAACATATCACATTTCGTATGAGACAAATTAATATCAACAAAACATGTCCAATACAATTCTATGCATGTATACAAATAAAATGTTGTAACAAAAAACGAGATAAACCACAGACAAAGAGAACCTGTGAATATACAACTAGCCACAGCTGATATGATAACTTATATGTGATATACAAAAGATTACTTAGAAATACTGACAGCATAACATTACACTGCAGTCCAGAGACAAAGAAATTAACCATAATATGATATTTGAACCACAGTTATTACTAATTTGTACGTTCTGATGATATATTTATATGCAATTATTCATATGTAAAGTACGAAAAACCCATCACTTGATTTAAAGATTTGCCAGTTTCAACAATACATTTTCAGAAAAACCTGATCAAAAATAATCAAGCATCCATTGATAATTCTTTTACGAATAATCGTCCCCGAATCTTTCTCTGAATTCCGCTATAAAAGTAGCATTTACAATTTAACATACTGAAAGACGTGGTAACCTAGACATATGAAAAATTCAGTCTGATAGAAATACTAAACTAGTTCTAATTATACTAAACAAACAAAAAATTAATTCAGAATAAATATTTCAAAATGTTTAAGTCCTACGATCTGTCATCAATCCACTACAAACTAAAAATCGTCTGGCATCGTATGGTATTTTTCTGTGACGTCTATAACTAACAAGAACTGTAGTACAATTTCTCATTTCCTTTTGTCTTATAAAAAATACAGTGAAAATTGTACCACATGCAACTTGATTTGATATATACTGTTTAGTAATGAAGAAATAGGGCAATAACCAAGGGCAATTGATTGCAAGCAAAACATGCTAATATAATTTACATAATTCTATATTTTCACCACAATTTATTGATATTTTTGCTATTTATATGTGTTCCAGAAAAGTGACATGTGCACTTTCTAATATTGCAATCAAGGTGTGTTTAGATATGTCTGATTTCTCTCTTAACTCGAATATTTGTATCCATGGAGTATGCTGATTCATATATCAGGCACTTTTGTAATACTGTTTTAATATTATTCCCTGAGAGAAATGTCGTGTCTAATATATTATTTATCTGTAGAGTATAACAGCAGTTCGCTGCACTGCATACACCCACTATGAGAGACTTATATTCTACTAGTATAGGGGCATATGGGCAATAACATTAGGTCAAGTATTCTAGGGCTAGATAAAACCTCATAAAGGATAAAAAATACTATCAAAGAAGGTTGGACATCTGTGACAGGGTTACCAAGATAAAAGTATAATCAAATTCCTCTTACATTTATATTTTAATTGACACCGCATCTACTCGACTAGGAAATTAATGAATTATTACGAGTTGTGTATGAATTATTAAAGTTTGCACTGAACAAAGGGTTGTGATAGAAATACAAGTATATGTAATGCATTTGTTCTTGTGTCCATGAAACACATCAGAAGGATTTTTCAATTGATAGAAAAGGTCAAAACGAAAACTTTTGTGTGTTATAGGAAAAAGGAATTACATATGAAATAAATTTATAATATAAATCAGCAGTTTACAATCTTTTCAACTTGTCAACACTTTCCTGCTAATTATAAATTTTTTAAATGACTTACCTGCTAGCCTTAAAGCAGACATACGCTGAAACTCTGGTTCTTGGAGCCACTTCCACATTCTACGGAAAGTCTCACGACCTGATTTCAATTTACTCCATGGTTTCGGATTCCGCAAAAGGTCACTAAGCGTGCCTTGGCTTCGACAAAGAACTCGTTGTGCAAATACGGCTTGAGGGATGCTGTATCGTTTCAATTCGCTGCTGATTTTCTGGGCTAACTCTTTTGTGTTAATTTCTTCTAACTCGTGCTTTGAATCGAGTGACCGGTCTCGTGTGATGTGACTATGTGCGGAATGTGTCGTGTGAGGTGATCCCAAACCGTTGATCGCTGTTGGCATCATGGGGCTTGGCGAATGTAACCGTGTACTATGTGACGATAAACTTCTTGTGTAAGAATCATATGGAGATTGTGGAGACATCAGCTTTGGTTCTTGTTTCGGAGAATGTAGACCGCTTTGAGTGTAACAATATCCCAGACTCTGATTTGAATAAGCATAACCATTTGTTGTCATCATACTAGGCATTGCGGGGCTGGCATTGAAACCAGAGCCCATTTTCATTCCCATACCATCGTACGGTCTATAGTTCATGTCCATACCTAGAGGATTATTCTGCATCAACGTAAAACTTCCACTTACATTTGGCGACGGATGGCTAAATTTATCCGACACGGTAGAGATTGGTGGTAATGGTTGAAGTGGTACGGGATTCAAGGTAGCATACTGACCACCAAGGCTACCGTATCCAGGGCTCATACGCCCGTTTAGGGTTTGATAAGTGGCTTCCGGCATTTGAGATCGAAATTCGTTAGCGTCCAACATGCTAGCCACACTTACAGCTAATGCTCCTGGTCGAGTTATAGTAGGGCTCAGTTCATGTGGTGACATCAAATCGTTATGCGTTCCCGGCGATGAATGTACTTGATCAAGTGGTGATTGTTCTGTAAGCTCACCTATGTTTTCCATCGTCATGCCTAGATATCAAATAAATCAAACGATATAGAACGATAAATCGATACCTCACACAACACTTCGTGTAACGAAACTGTCTACAAGTCCGCAAGCAGTTTAATTAACGTAATTTTTTGTTTGGGAAATTGACAAGCTGCCTCACAAAACCTCCATAATGTTTATCCAGCTGCATGCACTGCGCATTTTCATTACGCAGAATTCTTTTTCCGGGGCGGGGCTTAGCTATTCATTCACGATGTTGCTTATTGTTATTCAAATTAGAAGAAGGAACAATAAGTTTATGAGTTTATCGTACAAAGAGGAACACTTATTATGCCAACCGAGAAATTTGAAGAATTTTTTATCAAAACATATAAGCAAACGTACAATTTTGCATTATTTTATTTGTGCCATTAAAAATTTGTTTTGATAAATGCGACTTCACATTAAAGAACCAAAAGTGTAATTTCGCTCTCGCCAATAGTGGGACAAAAACCCGGGACAAAAAGACTGCTTCTGTGTTTTTCAAGCCCCTTTCCAGTCAACCTGTGCCCAGAAGAACGCATGCGTAATTAAAACTGGAATTATTTGCGTATTTCTATTTTCATGTAGAATGAAAAAAGAACAAAACAAGTAGTAAGTACGTCAGTCCATTACTGGGCCGGGATGTTTGAGAGGTTCTTTTGAAAACTGGCGTTTTTGTGAACGATGATTAGATTTCGACTCATAACAAATTTACCTTTACGTACTTTAAATGCATAACATTTACATTTATTCTTATAATCCAAATATTAACCCAAATCCGCCGGCACATGTCTAACGCTTTTGACATTCAAATGTCTATTTAGTGGCGTGTGCCGAGGTACAAACAGCTGTCACAATGCACCAAACAATACATTGAACTAAGATCTAAGTGGAGTTGCCAAATAATTATTCAATTCTAACACACCAAAAGAAGCTTTAGAAATGCGCGTGTGCCTATTGTAATAAAACAAAGTGTGAGTAGTATGATTGACTATTCCATGTCCAGGTCACCTGGCCGTTTCCTAATCATACACCTGAACAATACTACATTTATTAGTATGTTCATCTTATACTTCGTTTTTTGTTTTTGTAAAACTTTTTATACAACAATAAAAATGAAAAAAAGACTGAAGACATCATATGGCTGCAAGAAAATCGCATTCACTG
>JAOXYB010091386.1:0-22176 GCA_028565635.1 Phoronis ovalis
GCTAGTTGCATGTTGCTTATCCGATAAGTGGCCAATTAGCGATGAATAGAACGGAGCTGATAGAGATCTGCTATGTCAGTGAACGAATACCAGTCTCTTGCACTTCACAGGTTTAGAAGTGTGGTTGAGCGGCAAGCAGGATATTTCGTAATGAAATATGTATACCACTCCGGAAGTTTCTTGAAGGAGCCGCAATGGCTTTGTTTTAAGGGAGCTGCAATAGCTCTTCCCGTTTAGCCTGCACAGGAAACGCAAAGTTCATTTCACAGTTATGGCTAATTACCCAAGAAGCGTCTTAGAAGAGGACCCTCCCATAACATGGTTTTGTACTACACCTCACACAGCTGTGCTATCCATATGGAAATGAACAATATTATAAAATCTACTTTACACAAAGAGAAAAAGCTACATGTAGGAGGAAAATTTATGTACAATTTACACAACTGTCAAAGTCAACAACAATATCATTAAAACTACTAGTAGCAAGAATGGATTCATATAATTGAGAAACTGTGTTTTTAAAGTTAAGTTTATTGTGTTGGCAGTTTGTTTTTCTGTATAACTTATATATAATAAATTCTTGAAAGTGGATATTTAAATATTTAGTTACTTTTTGAAACACTATTGTTACTTTGTACTGTTTATTTCTTACTTTTATGTATGATTATTGTGGATTTTCTATTTTACACAAGAAATCTGAACCATATCATATAATTCATGACTTTGACTACGGGCTCCTAGAGGGAGACTCCTACAGACAAATACTGCTTCTTTCTCATTTTAAATACCATTATAAGACCTAATGTTATGGAAAACTATTCTTTTCTGGGTGACTTGTACTTTGCCATTTGGTTTTTGACACAATTCACATTTACAAGTAAAAACAAGCAGTGGCTGGATTCAGAGGAACTAAATATTTTTTTCCATTTTAACGGACAAGACAGTGCAGTTTCTGTTGACATTGAAATAAGAGTAAAGTTGCTTAAAAAATTGTTTCATTGTGACAGTACTACACGCTATCAGCATACCTTTCATACTAAATACCTGTCTAATTTTTAAGTTATCATAAAATACCTAATGCAAAAAAATACCATGATGATTACGTTGACTAAAATGTATCAACTATTCAAATATTTTTTGCGTAAGCACCCTTTGTTATATTATTTAACAGTGAGACTAGTCTGATTCTTTTGTAAAAAAGCTTTCCAAATACCTTTTTGTTGATTATTGCATCACATAAATTTACTGGACAATAGTTCTTACTGCATGCAACAACAAAAGAGTAAAAGTACCTAATTTTCTCATCAGACAGGTATCGTTTCCTGGCAACTTCCACGAATTGTCTATGGTACCACATAACAACTTGAATATTATCAGCCCCTCGATCTGATAAATAGTCTGTAAACAAAAATGTTGTAAAATTTAAGCATATCAGTTAGGTACCCAAAATTTAAATGCTGTACAACAATTATATCAAACATGTCAAGTTATCTTTAAAAATAGAAAAATAAAAAAACGCAGCTTTCAAGCATTGTTTTTTGTGAATTAATTCGAAAAACTACTTTATTTATAAATAAATTTAATTCATGATTATTCACATCTCCTACATGTTTTTTTAAGTTTGATTTAAAATCACTAAATGATGCTTTCAGCAGTATACTCCAAGAAAGACAGGATCTAGGATGAACAGAAATAATTTCACAGCTTGATAATATAATTTATGTGTGTGAAGTTCTGCTGAATGGAAATGAAGGGTAAAATTAAACAATAATTGTGAGAAAATGCAAACAAAATAGTTTTAGGATATTTTAAAGAAATTGATATTAAAAAAAATATATCAATTATACCTCTAAGATCTGCTCTCATCCGTACCCATAGTAATGGTGGGAGACGTCGTAGTGGAGGTGTGTGATATTGGTAAACATCATTTAAGGCATCGTCATCACAAGACAAAACATCTTCCAACTCGCCCTCACTGAAAATGTATGTAACTATGTAATTATGAAATTTTTTTGGTTTTGATAAAAATAATAAAAAGTAAGCCATAGGATGACAAATAATTTTGAATCTACTATAACCTGAGCTATAACAGACTTGAAACAACTTTGCTTCAACCTCAGAGTTCAGCTCACAATTTACATCAAATTCACCTTGATACAACCTCAGTTTACAGCTCACAATCCTACCTTAATCCAACTTTGCTCGCTGTGATATAACCCAGAGCACGGCTCACAAGTATTTGTCCATGATATTTCTCAACACGATCCAACAGAAAGTTGATACTTGTTTCTACTGTATTTCCTAAAGATGTCTTATTAACCACAGTGTAGGATTTCCAACGATAAGATTCGTCTAATGCCAACTGTAATAAAGAAAGTCCAGCTATATGTGGATCAATCTCTATGAACATTTCTGTGAAAAGTCAATCCATTTTTAGGGATTGAATTTGTGAAAAAGTGACCCATTTGGGCTACCAACCTATGGCCTTCTTAGAACCACCTTTGAATCGTCCAAGTGGCGCTTTGTCTTTGTGGCTATAAACGCAACATGACATGCCTTCTCAGCAACAAATATGGCCACCAGTCGGCCATGTTGGAAGTAATGTGGGTCAATATTACACAACCTGAACTTTGACCTGTACTTACTCTGTACGCAGTTATTGTCAAGGTCAGTTTAAAATGTCACCTAGCCTATTACACCTACCAACCTATGGTCTTCCTAGAACCACCTTTGAATCGTCCAGGTAGCACTTTGCCTTCGCGGCTATACACACAATATTATGTGCCTTTTCGGGAACAAACATGGCTGCTAGTGGCCATATTGAAAGTGATCTGGGTTAATATTATATATAACCTGTACTTTGACCTGTACTTACTCTGTACCGGCTAATCGGATAAAACTGAAGCAGTTATTGCGAAACAAAGAAAGTAATACACAGTAAAAAATGTAGAAGATTTATACCAGCATTTGACCTACTTGTCAAGGTCATTTTAAAATGTCATCTAGCCTATTACGCCCACCAACCTATGGCCTTCCTAGAACCATCTTTGAATCGTCCAGACAGCACTTCATCTTCGCGACTATAGACGCAACGTTATGTGCCCTCTTGGGAACAAACATGGCTGCCAGTCGGCCATATTGGAAGTAATCTATGTCAAAATTACATATAGCATGTACTTACTCTGAACCAAATAAGAAGCTGATCGGATAAAAACTGAAGCTGTTATTACGACGTGCCCTCTCAGGAACAAACATGGCTGTCAGCCGGCCATATTGGAAGTAATTTGGGTTAATATTATAAACTGTACTTATTCTGTACCAATTATGGAGCTAATCGTATGTACTTCGACTCTGTGCCGAATATGAAACTGGTCGGATAAAAACTGAAGTTGTTATTATGACGTGCAATCTTGCAAACCAACATGGCCACCAGTCAGTCATGTTGGAAGTAATCCGGGTCAATATTACATATAACCTGTGCTTTGTCCTGTACTTACATTGTACCGAATATGGAGTTGTCTGGATAAAAACTGACGCAGTTATTGTGAGACAAAGAAAGTATTACGCATGGTAAAAAATGACGAAGTATTGTACCGGAATTTGACCTACTTGTCAAGGTCATTTTAAAATGTCACCTAGCCTATTATGCCCACCAGCCTAGGGGCTTCCTAGAACCACCTTTGAATCATCCAGGTAGCGCTTCTTCTTCGTGGCTATTGACGCAATGTTATGTGCCCTCTCAGGAACAAACATGGTTGCCAGTTGGCCATATTGGAAGTAATTTGAGTCAGTATTATATATAACCTGTACTTTGACTTGTACTTACTCTGTACCAAATATGGAGCTAATCGGACAAAAACTGAAGCAGCTATTGTAAGACAAAGAAAGTGTTACACACGGTAAAAAATGTCGAAGGTTCGTAACGGCATTTGACCTACTTGTCATGGTCATTTTAAAATGTCTCCTAGCCTATTATGCCCATCAACCTATAGTCTTCCTAGAACCACCCATGAATCGTCCAGGTAGGTCTTTGTCTTCGCGGCTATAAACACAATGTTACGTGCCTTCTCGAGAACAAACATGGCTACCAGTCTGCCATTTTGGAAGTAATCTAGGTCAAAATTACACATAACATGTACTGCGACCTGGAGCTGATCGGATAAAAACTGACACAGATATTGTGAGACAAAGAAAGTGTTATGCACGGTAAAAAATGTCAAAGATTCGTACTGGCGTTTGACCTACTTGTCAAGGTCATTTTAAAATGTTCCTAGCCTATTATGCCATCAACCTATGGCCTTCCTAGAACCACCTTTGAATCGTCCAGGTAGCGCTTCGTCTTCGCGGCTATAGATGCAACATTACGTGCCCTCTCGGGAACAAACATGGTCGCCAGTCGGCCATATTGCCAGTAATCAAGGTCAAAAGTAAAACGGACCTGCACATTGACCTGTATTTACCCTGTACCGAATATGAAACTGATCAGGTAAAAACTGAAGTTGTTATCGCAAGACAAAGGAAAGTGTTACATACGACAACGATGACGCCTTCGCTATGACTATATACCCAGCCACCATGTAGATGGGCATGAAAATGATTATAAAAAATAAATTATGTATTACATTAAGTAAAACATTAAAGCTGTAATCTAACCTTGAGATATAATGGTAGAGAGCACACCCTACATGCTGTCTCGAGAACTTCCATCTGAGACGACTGTAATGTTCTTCCTCTGTATTTCAAAGATTCTTGAATGATCTCGGTAATATCGTCATCTTTCAGCTCGGGGACGTTTAATATGCAGCTTTCAGGGAATTCACTCTAAAAATAGTAAAATTAAGTTCAAACATGTGTATCATGTCAAAACATGGTTACAGTATGCCATAAAATAACACTCACATCATGATTATAAGTACGCAAAACACATTTTTGGGAGGTTTTGATATGACAAGTTGACTGCTACAGTAACATACAAGTACCTGTTTGACCAGTTTATACAACATTCTTTTATCAAAAAGTATGTAGGATTACACCAAAAGTTTGGTCAAAAGTAATTAATGCTATAAATTGTGGAACTCACCTGCAATGCTGGCAATACTTTATGCTCGTTTCCAGGAATTGTTGATAAAATCAAAGAAACATGCTCAGGAATGTCATGTACACTTGGCAACCATTCCATCTCTCGTCCATCATCTGCATCTGATAGTTGGTCAAGAGAGTCAATAACAACATACAAAGGCTTGTCAGATGTAGCATAACTGAGATATTCAGGAAACCCTTCCATTAGTTTTTTATAGGTCTAAAATTTGAAAAAAAAATAATGGAAAAACAATTGACAATTGAAACTATAAATTGCCATTATCTTAGTGAATTCTTATCATAAGCCACACTAGTCTTCGTGTTTTATTTAAATATTGGTTTGTGTTGAAGGATGTTTGTATGGCAATATCAACACACATCAGTTAATATTTTTTTATGAAACATCATCATGATATACTTTGATATCTCAGAAATGTAAGTACCTTAGGGACTTCAATGCCATAATTGCATTTGTATATTTCCTCTATCTGGCTACATATAGAGTATAACAGCTGTCGAATGGATCCTGATTCACCAGTTGTTCCAACAAACCGAGTAACAGCCGCACAATGTGTCTTACTGCCACACCAGAATGGTAAACTTTCCAGAGTTTTAGCCATTAATGCAGTCTTCCCACTACCAGGATTACCAACAAGAACAGTTAAACCACTAAAAAAGAAATTAAAATTAATATTAATTAAAATGTTATAATTTCCTACTCTAAGAGTAAAAAAACGTTTGTTCCTGTAAATAAGAGATGTGCCAGTACTGAAGGAAGTTAATTAAATCAAATATTACTGTATAAGCCTTTGTTGCAACCACTCCTGCAATAAAGTTGCAAAATTTAGTAATTATTACATCGCGAGTAGCATTTGATGTTAAAATGCAATAAAATATTATACTCCACTAGCCTCCATTCAGGCCACATCTCAAATACAACTAAGTTGTTGAAATATATATCCCCCCCCACATAAAACTAAGTTGTAGAAATATATCTTCCCCCACATTCTAATTTTGAATTCCAAACTGTCTTGTGCTTCTAAGGAGTACTTACCTGTCTACTACTTTATCTTTAATAGTGTCAAGTAAGTTCTTTCTCCCTTGAAAATTCAAACATTTTGTTTGAGCAAACTGCAAATGGCGACTGATTTCAATTTCCAAGTCATTAAGTTTCACTTGTTGTTGTCTTGCCTTTACACCTTGATCAATCATGTCTCGTAATGTGGTGTGGAAGTCTTTACTAAAACGCTCAATATACTCTGAATGCTCTGAATAAAAATCGAAAGTTAAACATGTTTTTAAACTGTGACTTGAATATCATGGAGAAAAATAAAAAGCATGATATGTAATAAATCAACAGCACAATCACTATCATCATCATCTTCATCATCATTCAAATGAACAATCATCCACATCTTCATTATTACTTCTGCAATTTCATCATTATTATCATCAAATGGGATGACACAAAAACTTAAAATTCTGCTGAAAAACTAAATATACCTTTCGATGCCTTAGGATTGATTCCTTCCTCGTTCCATTTGACTTCATATGTTTTAATATTCTCCGCTGGCAGAGCTTTAGACACTTTTTCGTTCCTGCAAAACATGCATTGTAGTATCATAATGGGTCCTCAGTTAATCAGTGATATTTTGATTCAGTTTATTGAATTCAAAGATAAACAGACCCAAATTTAGTACATTACATTTAGAAGCAGACAGCTTTTGGTATTATCAAAAAGGACTCAGTGTCATGACAATTACTGACAGTAATGAGGCTGGTAGTGGTCTGCTTCCAAAAGTAAAATTCTGTATAGAACTTTAAATTATTTTATATTAAAATCAATAAAATCATGAAGAACATTATATTAACTCAAATAAATAAATAAGAACGGAAACACTGAATTTAAATATAAATTCCATAATAAATAATAAATATTACATGTAACTTATAACGTTATCAGTTTGAATATCACAACAATCATGTCCAGTAAGGTATCGAATAAGTTGGCAGTATCGAAAAAGTTGGCACTTAACAGGTTACATCTGAAGTTTAAAACTGCAGTATTTATCGCTAATGTTATGATAGATATAAAACACGTAGGGCAGATCATAGATATATTGATTAACGCACAATATTTTGTTGAGTGCAAGTTAGCCTTTACAACGCATAAAATCAAAACGCAACAAGTGCCAACTTTTCGATATCTTGACAATGGCTTCAGAAGGATTCTACCAAGACTCCAGACTCTCTATGATTACATGATTTAAAACTATTTGAGTTATTTTGAAATTCCAGTTTTTCAAACAATAACTTACAAGTGCACAAATTGAAATCATAATTACTCCTGAAATTTTCATTCTGTTTTATTTCAAAGTTAAACATGAAAAATTGCAAAAAGTGCCATTATCGATACCTTACTGTTATTACTGCAAAAAATGAAATCTTCTGCTGTTACCACAATTACAAGTTTAATAGTACTGTGTTATAATCACACATGTCTGTATTGTTTACTTTAACTGTTCAAGATAGTTGAAAGCCTCTTCATCTGCTCCAGTTCCTATATCCATGAAATTACGGGCTGTTTTACTCGACATGTTCTTCTTGATGTCTGTTATTACTCTTTTGAACCAGAAACAATGTTGTTTAGCATCTTTAGCCTTCAAAACTCCATTAAAAATCTCCTCTTCTGTGACTGAAAATCAATAATTAACCACGAATCACTGACAGCAATAAACTACAGTTTTATATTTATTTATATCTGCATAGCTATTTCAAAGTTTTCCAACCCAAAAATAATTAACTGGAAAAAATATTAATTACAGTGGGACAGAGGTATCAACATTATGTATTGTTTGTGTGCTTATTTTAATTATTAGGTAGAGGGATGAAAAAAGTTAAGAATAACTAGACAGTTCTCCCTCCTTGATACAGCTTTTATTGCAGTTGAAATAATGAAACTATCAAATTTAAAAACTACATCTGTTCAGTTTATTTTAAATATTACTATTTACTAATGAAAATTGATAATTCCTATAAATTAATCAAAAATAAAAGTATCATTTCATATCACAAGCTAAACTTTGATTTTGATAGATTTTAACTCAGAAAAATTATCAACTCAGGCCAAATTTATCGAGCTCTAATCATAATCATGAGGTTTCGGAATTCCCTTTGGTAGCCAATCAGGATGTAGCAATTCCATAGTGTGCGACACCACTATGTTCCACTGTTGTAGCTCATGAGGGGCTCGTATAGACAGAGATGCCTCACCTGGATGTGACAGAATAAGTTAAAAATAGTAGTTCTCACAAGAGGGCGATCCCATCGAAATCTGAGCAAATGCATATTACGCTATCAGCTTGGTGGAAGACGTTATATTATCTTCCCACATTTATTTTTTAAGAAAATAAAACAGAGCCAGTGTCTTTGATATGTCCAACAGACAATCCCATGTACTTTGGCAATAGCAAGTGTCACATACAAACCAGTGGTATAGGGTCTAAAAAAAGTCTCATTATGAATTTAATAAAGTAGAATGCATTATATACGACACGTATGGAGATAAGTCCCAATTTTTGCAGTGAATGTTAAGCTAGACCTAGTTAACAAAATTAAAGAAATTATGTTTATTAGTTTCACATAACTAAACAAACTAAAGTTCCGGTTTTACCTGACCAGTAATATTTGTGTCTTTCAGCCTTATCCGAAAGTGAGGCATTGGCAGCCTGTCGTAGAGCAACTTGCATACTTTCAAATATTGTCCACCATTCATTTCTTGCCTGAAAGAGCATAAACTCACCAATAAACACAATTAATGGATAACAAATAGCAAACATCAACCTATAATTTTATTTAAGAAAACTCTGTGTGAAAAGACTTATTTCAGAAATATAAAATCCAGAAGAAGGCTCCTCTTTATTTTTATCCATGTCTGCTACTTGTATTTCAACATAATTATAGTATCTATTGTCCAATTGATAATGGCGAGTTATGGAATAGCACATGCTCAAATTTAAAATATTAAGCATTACAGCTATAGTAACAAATCTGGATGCAAGATTTAAATTTTTGTACATAATTTTAGGTAAGCATTACTATTAAATTGTAATATGAAGGGATGATTCTACTGAGAAAATGACTAACTCTAAATAATAACTTAAAGGCACCTTTCGTTGTTTCTCAGGATTGGAGTTGTCAGAAAAACTTGGCAGTTTCTGTCCAATAGGGGTCAACCAGTATGTCGCTGGAAGTTCATTGTTGTCCTTTTGGAACCATTCTGTCAACAACAAACAATCATCTGCATCAGTTACTTTACTCAACATTTTTTCAAACTGATCAGCAGGAATGTTAGGGGGAAATGGACGGTAACCATACTTCTGTCCTAGGAATGTCTAAAACAGCCCAAGAATATTGGTAATAAACTTACTGATGCTGTATCGTATGTTTACTTATAAATAACATATTAAACTGCTTTGAAGAATGCTTGAGTGCCTTATACATATTCATAAAGTTTAAGATCTCACTATATAATTATGTTTGTGTGTAATTTGCATCATGGCAGATAAGTGCCGATTATATCTGCTGTTACTTTGTATTGGAGGGTCAATAGTTCCTGGTTATCAATGCAGCAGCAAATAGACTTCAAAATATGATCTAAAACATTTACTTTTCAAATATTGTAATTAATATTTCAATAAATTATTCTGCTAAGTTATAGGTAAACTAGCTAGAAAAATAATTTCTTTCAATATGGATTACCATCAAACCGCATATGAACTTGCTACCTCCATAAGTCAAATTAATCATCATAGGACACTAAGTTACAAATCAACTTAAATGAAATAATTCCAAAGTTTCATAAGACAGCACAATCACGGTAACAGTAAAGAAAGCGCCACTTAATGGTTAAATGTTTTATTGTTGCCAGGTCTTCTTGACTTTTCTCTCTCATTAGGCTAATATTTTATGCATGAAATTTAATATTTAAGTTTAGAAGATTGATTTAAAAAATGTTTCATACACAATTTATTGCAAAAATTGTTTGGAACCCGGAAATACTAGGTGTCACCACTGTAAAACAATAACAAATACTTATAGTTGCTTGAACTCTTACAATAAAATTAGGTCCTGTAGACAGTCGTTGACATTCTGTTAACTCTCGCATACAAAGGCTTGAAGTGAGATGATCCTCCGTGGCTTCATCTCGGACACCCCAGCGCATGTCTACAACCTAACAAAATAAAGCAATAATCACTTTATTGGCATAAAATTATATTTTTTTTCTTTTATGAATATGATATCACTGATGCCAAAGTTATTAGAGAAATCACATCGACTTTCCTCAACATGTCTATACAGGGTGACACAAAATAATGTGAACGATTTTAAATTGAATTTTAACATTTAACAACTTTCTACTTAATGTAATCTGAAACCGTATCAATTTGTTTGGAGAGCTTATTTGAAACAGTTTTTTAATAATTTTTTTGAGTAAGTACTAGCATGCACCTTTTATGTGGTTGATTTTGTCAGCTAAACAATGCAAAATAACATTAAAGGCAGCCTATGAGCAATATCCCCATGTCAAACAGAATTCAAGAACAAACGATGTGTTTGATGTATCATCTTCTGAATCATATACCATGATATCCAGAAATGACTACATCTTGGTAATGCTGTTAACATCCAGTAAATTACTATAATGGCAATTCATTGCATTTAGGAAAACGGAAAAATTTTGCAGCTTAAAAAATCATTTAGCTGCTGTGAATGACCAATACTCCATGTAGATATGCTTGCAGGGGAATTATGTATTTTTATAATAATTTCCGGTTACTTGCTGTTATAGACAGATTATATTACATCTTTCTATTACATTCACATAGTTAAATGCATTTAATACATTTTCTAACTAAATCTTCCCATTAAAATAAAGGTTGTCTGAATAGCAGATTCAAAAATAGGTTTCAAATTGTGGCCAGGCTTTTACTTTATATTTCTGGTTTAATTTGAATTGCAGCAACAAAATTTTTTTTGTGGAAAACAACACGTCTTCTCATAATGCTTGGTAACACAAGTAAGTTTGCAAGTTGCAAAAGCATGAGTGTCAAGTTGAATACTTTCACTTCAGAATTTAAGTATGTTACTAAACCACCATGCCTGGATCAATGAATTCCACTCCCAAATACGAGCGCATTCGTAAAAATAAACACTATTCAAGTTGTTATCATACCATTTTAATTAAATGCCTACTGTGATAATGTAAACTAAGACAATTACTTTACTTTGCTTATTTTATTATTTAAGTGAAAACAAAATCATTCATATTATTTCATGACACCCTGTAGCTTTGTATCTTGATCTATTTTTTTCAGAGTCAACCACAAGAAATGACATAAAACAAAACTCAAAGGTCTAATAGTAGACCACTAGACTTGTTACAGTCATAAAAGTGTTTAAATATATTAGCAGTTGACAGTGTGTTTGGCAATTTTATCATGTACCTGAAATTCATATCCAATACTTTGGCAATAGGCTTTTAACTGAGGATATATCTTTCTCATTAAAGTGTTCCTTTCAGCCTGAGTATCTACAAAATGAAATGGGCGATCATTCATCCTGAAGAGAATTCTATAATAACAACTAAAACTGATTAGTTCTTTTTGGAAAATGTTGCAATGTACGATATTAAATAAAAGAAATGCGCATCATAAACTGCTTATTTTTAAGTATGTGTAACACATTACAACATTAAAATGTAAACTGGTAGCATAAAATTAATTAGTTTTAATAAAATACGTACTAAAAATACTGATCACTTTGTTTATTTTTTAGTTTGATATGGTAAATTATGCTCTGTTGCTACACAATGAGATAAAACTGATTCTACATGACTGCCTGCAATAATTTCCGAAAGTTCGCCCCTTTCCGACTGAAAGAATTACCCATAGAAAGGGCCATTTTTCGATAGTTCACACAGGGAGTAGCTACGGAAAACTCCGGTAAATCTTGTAGCATGTTAACAATAATTTAAGTTGCATAAATCTCACAAACATAGAAAACAATCAAACCTGTAAACGTTGAGCTAGTAAAAATCCTGACAATTTTAGCATTAGACGGGTACTGCATGTGAAGGGATCCCCACAACAAGCCCTTCTGGAGTGAAATGTTCCCATAACGTGGTGGATCAGGTGGAGCGACATCTGGAGACGGAATATCATCAGGTGGAGTGACATCTGTTGGAGAAGTATCATCAGACTGCTTCGATTTGCTGTCACTCTCATTCCCATCACTATCTGAACAATCTCTTTTATTCTCAATCTTATCGTCATCCGAACAATCATTGTTGCTGTTAATACTTTGGTCATTACTATCATTCCCATCGTCATCTGAACATTTACTGTTAACTTCAACAGTATCAACATCATGAACTGAAGTATTGTCTTCGTCTGGAGACACAGGTGGTTCAACGGTGGAACGTGAAACCTTATCATCAGATAACTCCTTCTCATCAGAAATCTGATTTTGAGCATCATCACTGACAATATTATCACTTTTGTTATGTTCTGATCTGTTTATGTTTTGTGTATGCTTTTGTTCTGTTTCAATTTTTTGTTGACCTTGCATGTGCCCAGCCCTGTTTCCACTGTTAACACCATGTTGGTTACCAGGAGGATTTTGCGAGGTGGGTGTACGCATACCTTGTTGGATTTTCTGTTCAACATGCTGACTGCGCCTAGATGACCCTGAGCCCATGTTTTACTATCTACTCAAAGTATATCTAAAAAACGTAAATATAAAGGGAATTAGATTAATTATACATTTTCCTAACATCTTACTACAGTGTGTCTACAAATCTTGAATCTAAAGCAATTGGAGCACTTTACAATGATATTTTGTGGTTCGATCAATTGTTACCATATAACAATTATGTCTGTGCTATTTTTGGAATTAAGCAGAACTGATGAACAGAAGCAATTATTGACCCAATAATGGATTGTACAGTTATATCTAAAATATCACTACTGATATCAATACAGTAATTTGATCGCCATAGTGACTGAAGCAAGAAATAAAAGTCTCATATTAATTTAAAATAAAATGTTACTCAAGACAAATCAACTGAAACTTGGTCATTGTAGATAGTTGACTGTTTACAACAGTACTGTGCGTGCCAAATTCTATAGTCTATATATGTGATGTCACACTCAGTCTTCTTCAACAGTTTCATGTATTCTAATGATCCAGACATAAAATATAATAAAATAAAACAATATTCCCCTAAATCAATCTCCTATCGAGTAAAAATAATGAGTGTACATTTGTGTGGCATTCATGTAAAATCTTAATATGAAAATGTTGACATAAAATTGTAAACAAAAGTCACATCTTGTATAAAATATACAGTCATGTCTTGAGTATGTGCCACACTGGTGGAGTAAACCCAAAACTTTTAGCTGTTATAGCGGCAGTTAATTATAACTAAATACAATTTTTTGCAAATGTAGTGGACCCATGCACCTGCATATTGTTGAGTTTGAAGCTTAATTACTATCGTTTGCAACGTAATGCGACCTTGTGGTATAATGGTGTTCTGTTTGTGACATCACACTTTATAATGAAGACATTAGTTATACAGCAAAGGCATTGACAGGATTAGCTTAAACCGCAACGGGAACATTCCCTTGAGTGTGTGACAAGCCAAGCAAATTTTAGACTATAATCATTAATCATTATGTTATTAATGAAAGTTTACAGTATATTGGCTGCATCAGGATGTTTTGTTCAGCGATCCTAGCTACCATTCCACGTGCCATTATAATCTATATCTAGATGTAATGGGTACTGGAATAATTAAATTGTTACTTTAAACGGATGTTGTTAGTTTAAGGGATGTTACTTCACACGCATGCTGCCAATGATTGGCATTTTGGCAGAATTTTCATAAACAATGTTTGAATTTAAATATAAGACATAATTTTGAAAAAATAATAGCTTTGCACCTACATTTATTTGTCCTTAACCAAACAAAAATCAGATCCTTATAAATATATTATTTACTAATCCAATTCGGTATCTAGACTTGTATTAATTAATAAAAATGTAATTGACAGACAGGTAAAAATGCAAGCAATAGTAGTATATATATCCTTCTTGACAAATTTTGGGCAGTTCAAAAGGAAAAGATAACATTATAACAAATTATAAAGTATATATTTTTGAAAAGGTATACTATCCTGAAAGTTCAGGTTTATTTTTTCAGCCAAATCAGTATAATCTGTGCTATGCTCTTTGGGTTTGTTTTTTGCTCATATGTAATCACAGAAAGGGGTGTTTTAGAGGTGTGACAATTTTCTGGGCTGTCTCTACAGATCAGTACAATTAACTGGTTTTTTTTTCATTTTGCCACTTGACCGTACAAGGGACTTTTTGTTAACAAATTCTTTTAACAGTTCACAACGAATGTGTAACTTTGGAGGTTACGTGTCACTCATAAGGCTTTTTGAAAAAGCCATGTTGGAACATGGGAACTCACTTAAATTCGGCCTACCCCATAGGGACCTATATAGCTCCACTGACCTATATACTTCTACTTCTAATATATTATTCTATTCTATTTACAATTAGTAATAATAGAAATTATACATTGTGCAAGGTATGGCACAGATAAAATGTGCACAGCATAGATTGATATAGTGACAATATCTTTGTGCTCTTGTTTTTAGACAAATATATATACATGTATCTACCTTGATTTTCAAATCTTCAAAGTTTGCAGGTATGCACATATTAGGCACCAGCCTATGGGTTGCCAGGTATTCCCACAGTACATTATGAACACAACACTTCCTTTAAATCTATTAAATAGCGATAAAATTACACCCACTCGAATCTATTGATTACCTCGCCTCTCCTATAGCTCCCGGGGGGGGGCCAGTCAATATGAAAGTGGGTACGCATGTTCCAACAAAATATCACGTGAAAGGGTAAAATGTTTTTCAAACCGCCCGCGCGTTACACGTTTAGGGTCTGTTTTTTGGCTAAAATCATGAAAAGGGGTGGTTTTTTGGAGGTGACACTTCATTAGGGGTGCTATTTCCCAAAAATCACTTCCTTAGGGGTATATTTTTTCAAAAAACTCACTTCTTTAGGTGTGTATTTTTTGCAGAATTTCACTTCGTTAGGGGCTTTTTTGAAAAGCGATGTTGGAACATGGGTACCCACTTTCATATTGACTACTCTGAATAAAAAACTAATAGTATAAAAAAATCATTTTAGACTTATGCAAGTCTACTGAATAGATTCCGAGAGCGCAGGCATCGAAAGACCGCAGATTTCACAAGAATAAAAGTATTTAAATTGTCAAATTTAGGATAATTTTTTATATCCTATATTTGAAAAATAAAAATATTTGTCCCTTGCCAAACGTTGTTACCAAAGAGAAAGCTGATTGCTTTTTCTATAATTACATACATGTCATATCTTATTAATTTGAAACAATTTATGTGATAAAATTAAACTTTATATTTATAAACCTCATAAACGTCATATTATGCTTATTCAAGCCTATGCATACATATCCTGAGATCCCGGAGGAACACTAAGATATAAAGTGGACACGCATGCTCGTGAATGATCTGTATAAAGACTGTACACATCTGGTACAGGGGTGCCAAAAAGCACCCCTAAACAAGACCACCTGCAAAAATGGTACACTATCCAAGACTAAAATTTTTCGACAAGCAAAAACAAAACGGATTATTTTTTTCTGCCTTAAGCCACATCTAAATCCGCCAGCACGAATTTCCCCATTCTCTAACAAAAAACAAGACTCATCACCAAAATTGACCCTAAGCAACACCAAGACGAAAAAACTAACCCTTTTGCTCAAGACTACTAGTTTTCATACTCTAAACGCGTAATGTACGTTACGTGCTTAAACCTCAAAAAGACACCCTTCATTTTTCATGCCATTATGGTAATGAGCATGCGTTACCATTTATAAATCTAAGTGTCCCAGTCTGCGATATGTTATATCAAACGTATTTATAAATTTACGAAAGATTACACTTTTTGGGTTGTCATTTCAGGTTATTCAATATACTATAAAATGTTTGAGGTCATCAGATGTGTTGGGTGCGAACAAATCTAGCTAACCTTTTGAAATGACAGAAATTTTTTTTTTAAACTTGTGTTAGGTGCGGATGCGGCGTGTGATTTCCCGTCGCAGTCTTGCATAGTCCGCGACACATGTTTTATTCTAAAAACACTACAAACGCACCACACCCTTTTGAAAAAATGTGTTAAGGCCCTGATGTCGTTCCAAATATATTATGATGTATATTACTGACATTAGGAGACAACGCGTTGCCACTAAAAGTTCATAAGGTCTTCAAAATATTTTTTATTTGGAATAAACTGGTATTTGGTTATCATTTTGACATTTATAACAATGTCCTTGCGATGAACTGCAAATGTGATTAATAATATAATTGTATGTTCCTCTCCTTCCCTTTTTTTCACATATCATTAACCACCAAGCTTTTTTTTCCTATCGCTCCTTAAAATACACTATATCTGTTCATTGGAAATGTGCAGAAGTTTAATGTTTTACCGCATGTGATGCTTTATGGACAGGTAGCTTCTAGTATAGTATTACACAATTTCAAAATCATTTTTTAATATTTCTTTTTAAAATGCGTTTCTTTAAGATTATACACACTCTGAGTAAACCGACATTCATGCAATATCCGCACCCGTTTCTTCGTGGAACATATATCAGACATGGGTACGGATACTGAAGGTCGGTTTACTCAGAATGGATTAGATATAACTGGATACCTTATGACATGTTAACATTTGTTATTTCATTTGTAGAATTCCTAACAATTACTTTTTAAACAGCAACAATGTTTAAAATACCCTGGGTTTGACAATTTCTTTTCCACAAAATTGATCACAAATATTTTAGAATCACTTTCAGACCTGCATCGCAAGGTTATCAATCCTTTACTTAATATGTCAATGTAACCTTTGTCCTGCCGTGCTATATATAACTTGCCAAAATAAAGAGAAAACAATATATTATTATAATAGATGATATTAAGCAGAATACAGCATAACAATTTTGCACCTTTCTTGGATCAGACAAACCGTAGATATACTGCTGTCATCTCGCAGAAAGTGGTGAGGGTTTTTTTAGCGCTTTATTTTTTTGTAAGTTTTATTTTGTTTTTATACAAATTGAGGGTATCATGTTTGAAAGAAAATAAAATGTGAATTGCGGATATCATAACTACTGGTCTGCTTCCATCTAGCCAATTTTCAGCTGCATTTCTCATTTTGAAAGTTTGTTAAATGTATGTAAAGCTTTTTAAACAAATGTACTTTCTATATAATGTATAAAGTGGAGTCAAACAACTGTCATACAAAACGGAATGCCCACTTCAAAGCACTGACAAAGTTTAGGCATGATCCGGCATGATCAGTGTTTGCTCACTTCTAAGAATTGATAAAGGTTAGGCATGGCCAGGGTTTGCCTCTTCTAAGCATTGACAACGTTAGGCATGATTCATGTCTGTGCAGTCATGCAAAGGAAACTTGCTTATCGAGGACACAGTGCACAACAGTATACAACAGTATCTTTATTACAGTTTACATGCTGTAAATAATTCTGATATTGTCGTATGTGGCTTTGCCATAAAGAGGTGTAAAAGGCACTCAATTTTTTCCTGATTCAAGACTCTCAACGTCACCAAGGATAATTCGCTTTTTAAAATATCACCTGATGACGCTAGCTTCATTGTCTTTGAGAATTAATCAGTCAACCTTATCATTATATGACTATGACTTAGTGACACACATTTTATGTCAAAACTGAATCATCGTTTCGTTAGATGCCTGTTTTCTTCTTTGAAAATTAGGACCCGAGTTTGCATTAATAATAAAATTCACGAGTTTCTTTTATTTTTGCAGAATATTTAAGATAGACAAAATTTCACCAAAAAGTTTTTTAAAACAATTAATACAAACTTCAAAAGAAAAATCAAAACACATTTTGTTTTTGCAACAACAGTATTAACAATTAGAGGGCCGATTTCTTATATCTCAACTTTCCTAAGGATATTGATAACCCAACCTATATGTTATCAATAATCTTAGGAAAGTCGAGACATAAGCAATCGGGCATTAATGTTTATCTAGATTATTTCTGACAATATAGTTCTCTTCCTCCGCCCGAACTTGCAGACTTGCAAACATGGAGTCCGGGGGGGGGTCAATATGAAACCGGGTACGCATGTTCCAACAAAATTTCGCATGAAAGCAGCTGTGCGTAACGCTCGTTACACGCTTAGGGTCTGTTTTTTTGATAAAATCACGAAAAGAGGTGTTTTTTTTGGAGGTGTGACACTTCCTTACCGGTCCTTAGGGATGTTTTTCCCAAAAGTCACTTCCTTAGCGGTGTATTTTTTCAAAAAAATCCCTTCCTTAGGGGTATATTTTTAGCAGAATTTCACTTCGTTATATAAGGGCTTTTTTGAAAAGCCATGTTGGAACATGGGTACCCAGTTTCATATTGACTGCCCCCCGGGCTATGACTATTGTAGGTCAGGATTGTAGGGCTGAGGTATTCAGCATATAAACTACAGAACAGCCTGCAAATCTATTATTACTAAATATCGATACTTACAATAATAAAAAATTACACCCACTCGAATCTATTGATAATTCGCCTTTCATATGGCAACCTATGGCAGGACAGGTATTCAGTACATAATGCACAGAACACTCCTTGCAAATCTGAACAGTCAAATGAAATACAATAAAACTAAAAGTACACGTCTACTCACACAAAGTGACCTATATATTGATTACCATTTCCCTATGGAATTAACGTGACTGTTATTCTTATAGCATAGCAACTTTTCAAAATTCTAATGTAAAAGTGTATCACCTGCAAATGTGTTCCTACTAGAATCTTCCCGATAAAAGTCTATTCCTCCTATCTCCTAGCTAAGATATATAAAACTCTCTTAGAGTTTTATATATCCTAGCTCTTAGTGAGTGGATGAGCATTTAAAACATACATCATTACATGGCTGTGTCACTGTGTCAGTCTGTGATGCCTAATGGTTTCACGGCTTACGATTGTTTTTTTAAAGGAAAAAAATATAATCAAATAACCAACAATACCTTTATAAATAGTAAGAATCATCCACTAATAAATCAGCTACACTTTCTTACTCTAACTGTGCCAAATGTTCAAAGCGTAGGACCCGAACTGAAATGAGCCATGCTCCCAACAACAGTTCAACGCGCCACCTATTGACTGTCTTTTGAATTCCGCGGGGAATCTGGAGTATCAAGATATTAATTAATTGTGTCTGGGTTTGAAACTGCAGTATCAGCAGATTTCATTTTGAGGGGGTAGGGGGTCCCCAGGGTGCAATGCTCGCACTTATATATTGCAAATGCTCGCGGTAAGTATTAAAAAAGGTCGCCAAAAGAAAAAGATCAGTGCTCGCATTTAAGAGTCATGCAATGCCGGGATGCTCGTGGCTCGGACTTGACAGCGGACTACAATGCTCGCTGCTAACGAACCCCCCCCCCACCCCTATAGTCCCCCAATTTTGCTCCATCACTAAATGTTCCTTTTGTGATATACAGCTAGGAAGGAACATCATTACTTAGTCTTTGTTTCGTTTTGTATGTGTAACGCTGTTTATTGCTTACCAATGGAGATTTGTTTTCGAGGTGATTAACGGTCATCATTTGAACACAAAGCTGGTAGTCACAAGTCCCATTTTAAAATGCTCCAGTTTATTTGACTATTTTCAAAATTCATCGACTTAAACTTTAACTAAACTAAGCTGCACAGATGCTGTGAAATGCTTCAAACCTTTAAATCAAGGTGAGTAACTTATTTGTGAATATAATTAAATATTAATTAAAAGTAATAGTGTGATTATATAGTACATTTGTTTCCTATTTTAATTCCTATAATTATGCATTAGTTTTATGACACGTTTATGCCGGTTTATGATTATGAATGCTATTGTGCAAATTAGATGCTGCACCTTTGTATGAATGAGATCCTAGTACATGATGTTATTTTAAATTGCCGTTTGTCGTATTATTTTAAGACGTCTATTTTTTGTAAATAACTTTAAAAGTAATATATTTCTTTTTTCTTCGCAAGCAAGACAGCTGTTACAGCCCTAAGAATAATAAATCTTTACAAATATAAAAAGAATATGAGTTATACCCCGAGTCCGAGTTATACCGGCACAGACAACAATACCTGAAGCACTTTGTCAATAAAGTTATATTATAAGGTTATCAAAAAGGTTACTAAAATTAAAATTAAGAAAACATATTCTAAAGCCAAAGGACATGCAATTTCATGGCAATCAACTGTGGCAAAATTTCAAATTATACGTCTATAATGGTTTCCATGGTAACATTTTAATAATTGTGTTTATTATTTTTAAAGAAAAACGAAAAAAATATCATATTTTAGTTTGAACTAATAAAACTAATACATTTTCATATATTTCTTTCTAAAAAAATAATGAATGTTCTTCTTTTTACCGTGGAAGAAAGACAATTTTATTTTTGACATAGGCTGTTCGTTTTCCCCTTTTTCAAAAAGATAAAAAAACTTTAATTTTAAGAATCATATGTGATTCCGTTAAACGTTCTTTTCTCATTATGTTTTTAATTTTATTTTCCATAAATGATGTAGTTTTTTTAATTACCAAATTCCGATAAAAGGTGTCATTGCCTGTGTCGGAATTCAAGTTGCTATTGTTACAAGGGGCGTAATGAATTTCAATCTTGTGTAATTTAATAAATAAATAACCCCGGTTTAAACAATTATTTGGTGTACATGTATATGTATATACGTAGAGATCAACTTAATCTCATGTTTTTTCTATTGTAAAATAAATAGAAAACGTGCATTTTTATTTTAAACATGAACTTCTTTTTACCATGCAGCCATCATGATGCATCACAACAGCCGAGAAATCTCCCGCGACGCCGTTTTGACTGATATAGCTTTAGTTTAAATCGAACTAATAATAGTTGTTGTCGAAGTAAAATCTTATAGCATTGAAATTACGTTCATTGTTTATGAAGATTTCGTAAATATTTAAAAGTGTACTCTTCATCCTAAATATATAGGTTGCCATTCCAAGTCCATTATCATTGTTCGGCTAAAGTTTAAAATGAGCCTACTATACCGGTATTATACATTCCTGCCCGGGGGGGTACTTAAGGTTTTTTGACTACGGGGATGTGCATGCCGTGGAACCCAATCCAAAATTTTAGCTTATGGTAGCAAACCCAATCCAATTTTTTTGAAATTTTAGGGTAGCAATCCAAATTTTGTGAAATATAAGGGTATCAATCCAAATTTTAAAATATTTGAGTATAGCAATCCATTTTTACGTAAACTGACTGATACAAACCAAATTCTAAAATTTATTTATAGATACAAACCTAAAATTAATCTAAATTATTCGCTGTAAGCAGTGAGTAGCAATCCAAATTTTTGAATAGCTTTATGGTAGAAATCCAGAAAAAATACAGTAAGAAGTATACAATCCAAATCCAAAATTTTCAACTGGGCTGAACACCCTCGCCAAAAAATCACTTGAGTACCCCCCGGGGCATTCCTGCATGTGCTTTTCATCGGCACTAACATTTCTTTGCAGAATGCTTACTATCCTGAACTCATTGTCAACAGAGGCAGTGCGTAGCGACATCATTTGCCGTCTGGTAATCATGCATTATCGCACATATATAGAACAAGATCAATAAAACAAAAAGATTGATTGGTGTTTTTTAATTATTAACCTAATGTGAAAACAGGTTGCGGTGGCTGAATGCTACAGTGCTTCCTCAGCCGGCATGTAGCATATATATAAAATTAACCTAAATGAAATATAACTAACGATAATTTAATTACTTAATGAATTAATAAATTATTACTTACTTCCCGATACTGTCTGGGGAGTTTCTAAATTATAAAATGTATTTTTACGATGAAGTTTTAAAAAATTGGATTTCAATTGGATTTATGTATATATA
>JAOXYB010091497.1:0-22170 GCA_028565635.1 Phoronis ovalis
TAATTACATACAAACTAGCATGTAAATACAAAACACGATGTTGCCCTAATATGGCGGTAAAGTGAACTATCCAATCGATGCGATCCTAGCGGCATATCGCTGCGATCCTAGCGGCCACCAGGAGAGTGATCTATTTGCAATATGGAGAATTATAGAAAGCTTTCTTGGACATGCTAACAAAAGTCTTGTACATGAAAACAATAAAAGTTTGAAGTATACAACAGATTTCTGGAAGACTGATTTTGATTCTATTACAGATGTTATTCAAGACTCCTAAAGTCTGTATATACAAGGAGGCAGTATAGGAAGATTCAGTTTATTCAATAGAATTCATTGTGATTTTGTACATTTTATCACAGTATCCTACATTATTTCAGAATATACAATTTTTATTTGGATCAACTATTATGCTTCTGATTACTAATAATCAGAAAATTAAAAAAATAATTGTTGAGCTCAGATAAAATACATATTGTCCCACTTTTTGTCTCATGCCCCTTGACGTGCATTTTGAAACTATATCCAATAAAATACGTTATAGATCTTATGTACTTGTTTTAATCACATACTGCAGCTTAGTTATATATGTAGGGTAATAAGTATACTTGTAATTTAGTAATTAGTTTCAGAAAGTTAATGTAGGAGAAAAGGTAATTTTGCAAAATGATTGTATTTTTAAAAATTGCTTTTGTTTGATAGCATGATGTTGGATAGTAATTTGTTCAAATAATTGACAACACTTTGCATAACTACTAAGCATAAAGAGCATTAGGATGACAATTGATGACTTATAAGTCCATTCTTTCTGTAATTATTACCTAGTGCTTTGTACTGTTATATAGTTTAAATGTACTTTCTAAAATTAATAAAACCAGGCATAAATCAAGCTTCAATAACAAGACGTAAATCTGTGGAAATGCATGTAAAAACGTAATGATAATGATTAGCATGCAACTTAGTTTATTCAGAAGTATGAAATTAAAAGCTAAATTTTAGTAATGAATATCTCGGGGTGACGTAAAAAAGGCTTGGTGCGCTTAATTGTTTGTTGAGCAGGTTGCTATTCAGTCTTGCAACGTACTTTGTTATCACGTATTCAGAATATTCATGAATCATAGTGGTAAAGTTCAAAATTACCTAAATTTAGCCCAGAACAACTAGAACAAAAAATATGTTTGCTCTTCCTTGTTGAAGATTAAACCTTGATAGTGTAGCCTTACATACATATGTCCAATTACTTTATAGTGTAGTATTAAAGATAGAAGTAGCACACTGCTACTGATTAAAAATGGTCAATAATTCTTGTGGAATAATGGAGATTCAGTAATGTCAAAGACATATTTAATTTGTTCAATACTCATCATAGGTCTTCTGCTTTGTTTGGTTGTATGAGCTTTATATTACCATATCAGACAAGATTGTCTCCATGTATATATATGTATATGTGTTTGCAATAATGAAGAGGTAGACATATGAAAGAAAGTACACTTTTTAAAAGAGATTAAGCTCCAAACTTTGCAAATTGCGAGGTTGTATAGTTTCAGTGAGCTTGATCACATGATTTCATAAAAAAAATCGAATTTTCAAGAAAAATGTAATTTTAAATATGACACCATGCGCTCCCACCTACAAATTGGAAAATTTGCTTAAATGAGTTTTACATATATATATCTACAAAGTCTGGTTTATTTTTGAAATTTATGTGTCTAGTCAAAATCAACAAAATTAGAGGCATTGATTTGTAGATTTGTGCAGTTTCAATTTTGTAGTTGAAGTGATTTTTTACTCTTTTTTTCTACTAAATTTCAAAAACAGTTTTCTGAAAATAGTAGTTCATGAGGTTATCAGAACTATTCTCAACCTCCCCACTTTTGGAATGTTTCCTCAGCAAAAGTGTTATATGTGTCCCTTCCGTTTGATTTAGTATGAAAATTGTAGACTAAAGAAAGTTTGGTCATAATGTATCTCGAGTCCTTAATTGTGTAAGTATTCATATATTATGAAGTTAAAAATCATTTCTTCACAATTTTCATACAATAGTAATCCAATTCTAAATGAATCACTATGCACATGTTCTATAGAAAAATGAAATTACTATCTGTAATATCGATGTAAAATGAAAATCATGCTGTTCCTAATCCGAATAATCGTAAATTTTGCTTGGTTTGACAGAAATGGCTGCTAGGTGCTTTTATAATGTCTCATTGCTGGGCACACAATGATGTTTAATCAATACAAATTTCCCCACTGACATCTAAGTATAATCTACATTGCAATCCCAGGATTGAAATGCGAGGTTTTAAGATTATTCTGGACATATTTCTAGATTCCATGATTGATAAAAACTGGTAATATATTTATTATATAGATCGTTATCATTCTTAAGTGAAATAATTGTAGTTTCAATAAAAATGTTTTAAACATCAGTTCTTGCTATGTAAACAAAATCAGAATGTACTTATTGGTTATTTATTATTAATGATATTTTCGTTTGTATTCCTATTAAATGTAAAAAAGGTGGAAGTGAAAACTTCATTATAAATCCTAGTATTCTGTCTGGTTGATCTTGTTATTGTGTTTCTACAGAGATAGCAATCGTATTGGTTATCATCCTGTTTAATGCAAGCAAATTAAAAAACTGAAAAGTAAACAGTATTGTGGTTTGACTTTATAATGTTTTCTTCATTTGTTCTAGGTGTAAAATTACTTCTGTTAAATGTGGCTGCGGAAACGTAGATATCTTTTGGTGTCAGCATGTGGTGGCATTATCGCTGTATCGAATTCGTCAACCAAAAAATGTCCAGCTTAGGGTACCTATATCAGGTAATACTTACTGGTGTTCTTTTTACCTGGATATCATTCCATCCTAGCAAATATTTTCCTCACCATGTACAGAACACAAAAGTCATAGTATTTCCAAAGTGGAGGTTTTACAGGAAAATTATGAAGTTGAAAATTTAAATCCAATTTCTAATGTTTTACTAGGTTTTCCAATCTTGATGGATGCTGAACAATCACATTATCTTAATATGAATATTGTCAGTGAGTATATATTCTGTTTTTTGTTGTAGAAACACTGTTACAAATGAGTCGAGAACAGCTGCAAAAGTTTGCTCAGTACTTGATCTCAGAACATCACACAGACGTTTTACCAACAGCACAACAAATAGCTGATGAAATACTTCGGTCAAAGTCGCAGATAAATCTGCTACCTGGTACGGCAGTTATTACTGTTACTTTGTCTTGTTGCCTTGGATACAGGCCAATTATAAGCACTCTATTTCATCAAGACCTGGTGCATACTTGAGATTATTCATTTTAGGCTATCAAAGGTTGCTTTCTATGCAAAAAATAATAACTTTACACCTCTCAATAATTCCTTGTTGCAGATAAATGCAGAATGTTTTCCAGCACAATGCAAGCGAAAATGCAGAAAATTAGAGCAAGAAACAAAGTAGACTTTTACAGAGAAAGTTTTGATTTAAGACTTTCATCTTAAAAAGCCATCACAACCTGCAATCCACGAATACTGTATTAGTTAAATTTAAACAAAAATTATACACTTATAGTTTTTGCACTTTGTTTCAGGTGCTCCTGACCCTACTGCTGGTGCTTCAATAGGTGATGATAATAGTTGGCATTTAGATGAAGATCAAGTCTGTGAACAAGTCAAATCTTATTTATCTCAGGGAGGATATTATAATACATCCAGTCAACTTAACTCCATGTTTGCTAAGGTAAGGTAGTATATTAAACAGTTATCATGTAATCAGTGTATTTGCAATATGCAAGCACAGTTTTGTAGTTAATCAATAACTTATTGGCATAGGTTTGCTCCGTAACAAAATAAGATGTTAGATATGTACTATGTTGCAGATAGCTTCTGTTTTCCAATCACAGATTCTTAATTTTTTAGGTGCGAGAAATGCTGTGTGCTCGTGACTCCAATGGTGCTCGTATGTTAACTCTAATAACAGAACAGTTCCTTGCTGATCCAAGGTTGTTGGTGTGGAAAAATCAAGGAACGCCCATGACAGACAAATGTAGACAGCTGTGGGATGAACTTGGTATGTTAAAATGCACTGGTAGCTATATGCACATAATGCAGATAATGTGAGACGAAAGTTATGAGATTGTGTGGTTTGGTTTTTAGAAACTTTTATGTTCTAGCCAATCAAAAATATCATGGACAGGATTTACCTTGTGAATCAATTCAGGCTAGTTCGTAAGCAACATTTGTGGCACAAATGCAATTTTATTTAATTCGCGCAAGCCAACAAATCGGTTATTGGAGCTGATTCAATGTTCTTATAATTCCTTTTGTTTGAGAGTATTTGCAAGGGATATATGAGAATAACGCAGTTTCTGGGAAAGTAATTAGTTTCTTTCTGGGAAATCTTTTCTACTTCATATGGCATATGCAACATCTTACTTAAACATTCAATGGTATTTACAAAAACTCATTTGATCCCAGGTGCTTTATGGGTATGTGTTGTGCTGAATCCTAACTGTAGCCAACAGGAGAAGGAACAGTGGCATGATGTTCTTAGCAAATGGGCCGTCATGCCTGCATGTCCATTAGAAGATGCAGACAACAGAGTTAATCCTAGTCATGACAGTGATGATGAGAGCTCAGATGATGAAGCAGGTATGCTTTGGTGAAATAGTCAAACATTTACAAAATATAGAACCTTGCAATTACATGAATTGATTTGTACAAAGTCAAGAAGTGATGCCTGTTACTACCCACTGATTGAGTTGAGAATGATTTCTACAATAATGTCAGGGTTTTTTGAGAATAATTCTTTTACCATTTGAACATCTTCTCTGAAAAATTGATGGTGCTAATTCGGACTATTTGTTAGAATCAGAGATAATAAATTATACTTTGGTTGCTTATTGAAGGTCCTTCTATGAGACCACTGCGACCGAAACCAAGAACAATCTTTCAACGAGCATTAGAAGCAAGCGAACTTACGTGGTTGGATGAGAATCTTCAAGCAATTCTCAGCAATGATTATAATGATACAACACAGTCATGGTGGCATGGTAAGACATCATTTTCATGTTCTACATTGTTATCCAGTATAAAGTTGTGATGCCCCTATCAAATAAATTGTTCTAATGTTCTTGTCACTGCTTCAAGTGGTTTGCTGTTATACCTTACTAAAATTGGAGATTACTTTTTTTGACGATCTCATAAAATAGTATTATTTGGTATGATTCTGGTAGAAAATATTATTTCTCCTAAAATAGTTTTGTTATAACAAGGTGTAATCATTAATATTTTTCTTCTTTAGAAAATCTACCTACTGCATGTGCACGAGTTGATGCCCTTCGTTCCCATGGTTACACAAAAGAAGCGCTACGATTAGCTGTTGTCATAGTAACATCACTTAAGCACCAACAACAGATTCAGTTCGAAGAGAAACAGTCTTCCAAGCATAAATGTAAGAAACCATTTCTAGGGCCAATGACCAGTGTTTCAACTTGGAACTTGTACATGGAATTTTTCTTCTATGAGGCGGTCTATCATTTGCATGTAATGCATGTAAATACTGTAGATATAATAGTTGATGGCGAGTTATTTTACCCATAGCTCATCTGTATAATGCAGTATACACTAATATCACAACTTCGAAGTGGCTTATAACTATTGTTCTTCTTTTTTCTAATAGTACTTCCAAGTACAAGCAACATCTACTCTAAGCAGCGAGATGTGAGCAATGAGGGATGGATTGGACATCCTTTAGATCCAGTTGGTGTTCTCTTCGACACCTTAGCAGAAGCTTCATTAAACAGTGCTTATCCTGGTAAGAACATTTATAGTATGTACATAGCATTGTGAATTGTAGTTCACATGTGTATGTATATAAGAAAAGGATAATTTGCTATTATGTGCAAATCAGTTATTTTGTATGACTTGTGTACAAAAATGTTCATGGCTGCACTGGGTATATACAATGTGTGAGTGTGTAGTAAAGATTGCTGCAGACTAAATGGGTAATTATAATTGAGTATGTGTTTATAATATAATTATTGTGTCCTGGTTACAGTTATGGAGACTAGTCAGCTACTTGCAAAGTATCGGCATGTTCCTGTACCTGGTACAGATGATTCTTATCTGAGTTTAGCAATGGAGATAGCTCTTATAGGTAGGTAAAAAAAAAATTCATTTATAATAACTCAAAAGCGAAATGTTTCAGTTTTATTTACAGGATTACATGGTCTTACTCTCTGTCTCTTCATCCTTGTCTCAAAAAAATGAACAAAGCAACAATTTTGATTGTTTAATGGTCAAAAGGCCTATTTAACACTGGTTGTCTTTGACTGTTCTTAGTACATGTAAGTGTGAATTGAGAAACCATTGTTTAAGTGTAAAATGAAAGTTTACGTTAAAATTAGAAACCTTTTTTATCTTTTAGGTCTTGGTCAGCAGCGTTTGATGCCACCAGGATTTTATTCTCAAGAAAAAGCTTTGAAACAAGAGGAAAAGCTTATTTCACGGCTTAGCGAAGTTACACTGGATGAAATTTTGCTCTATGTTATGAAGAGACAGGCCCATCTGCTGATAGAAGGTCTGAACAAAATTAAATGTAAATACACTGGTGAATATGAATCACTCCTTTCTATACTTTGTTAGTTTCACCTTGTAAATGTTTAATAACCACGAAATAGCTCAGTCCATGTCTTTATTTTCTGTGTGTCTGCACTAACCTGTGTTTATTAGTATATTAATTCATTATGTCTGTTTAGAATAGTTTATGGTCAGATGCATTGCAAACTAGGCAATGATTGTTAATTATGGAATTCTTCTATTGTCTTTATTTTTATGCACATTGTATGTTATGGCAACTTGATAATAAATGTTTTCCTGATGCTTTTAACCGTTTTCACAGTGAACAATATACCATCCATATATATAGAAATTTGTACATACATGAAAACGTCTTTGTGTTTCTTGAGTAAGCAAATACAAAGTACCATCCCAAGAATAATCCTGCCACAACTTCTTACCAAATCATACTTCTTATTTTAACTTTCTTTGTTAATGTTATCATTATCAGGTGGACCAAAGAGTGCATTTGGAATTAACATTCCGCCAGAGAGCGTTCCCATGCATACATTTGCAAAGTATTTGTTTCTAAGCCTTCTTCCTCATGATGAAGAACTCGCCTATTCTGTTGGTTTGCGTGCTATGAGGCTACCTGTTTTGGAAGACATGGAGGATAATGAAGAGCATGGTATTGGAGCTGTTGTGCTGAGTCGATACCCTGGCTGGTTTACTCTTGGTCATTTGGAAGCCCAACAATGTGAATTAGCTTCTACTTTGTTGAGTGCAGCAAAAGGTTCGTTTAAAAAGAAAGTGTTTTTGTAGCCTACTCTCAGAAGCTAGCAGTGTTGCACATGCTGGACTTTTATTCAATTGATTTAAAAAAAATTAAACTAGAACAATTTAGCTAGAGTTTCAAACTTTGCTATAACTTGAACAGTGAACTAGCGTCTTCTTTATCAAGTCTTATTATACTTATTGCAGGCAATAACAACAGACTGCGCATTGTTCTTGAATCAGCTCAGTCGAATATTCACAGCTCATCCCAGTTATTCAAGCTGGCTCAGGAAGCATTCCGTGTTGCTACACCGGCTGAGGGAGCTAGACATGGACCATTACTCAAGGCAGCATATGAACTGGGTCTACAGGTAAGGTTGATTAAGTTAGGAAGAAGTTGTATTATGCTGCACAATTGATGTTATCTGTTCCATCTTAAATTTAAAGAACAATGATACATGGACTACACACACCACACACACACACACTTGCAAATGTGTTTGATGTCATGGTTGAATTTAGTTACTTAATTTGAAGAATTTCTGACAGAAAATAATTTTTTTGATTTTCTTTTTAATTTTTGTTTTAGGTAATGCGTATGACACTTAATACTTTAAATTGGCGTAGGCGTGAGATGGTTCGCTGGCTAGTGACATGTGCTATAGAAGTAGGACTAAATTCTGTGCTGTCACTGATGCAGAACTGGTACACACTGTTTACTGCAATAGAAGCAACAGGTACGACAATGAGCTTTAGAACTAGTAGCTTGTTTAATCAAGTCCGATCTGGTTCAGCTTGCATCAGTGTGTGATTTCGTTCGCATTATCCATTGCTGTTTTGGCATGTGTTGTCAAATTCACAAAAGCAGCTGATTCCCATTATCATGAAGTGTTTCAAAATTTAATTTTTCTTGGTGATTTCCGACTGTCTTGATCGATGCGCATAACTCCTATTTTGTAAGTTAATTCTAATTAACTAGACTGTATGGATTATTTTGCTATTGCTGGAGCAGTGTGAATTGCCCTACTTACAAAACAACATGTAAATTGGTTTTTACTCAAAACCAGCAAACATGATACTGATGGTTTGTTTTCTTTTCAGGTGCTGTAGCTTCAACAGTTACACTTCCTGCCACTATAATTCAGATGAACCTCAATTATCCTCAACAGGAGACCCTGCGTAGCTGTGCATGTACATTAGCCTTACAGTGTGCAAAGAAAGATCCTCCAAACTGTGCTTTATGTGCACTGACTTTATGTGAGAAGGATCCTTTGACATTTGAGACAGCTTATCAAATAGTCATTGAAGCTGCTAGTCAAGTGATGAATTCTACACAGCTGTTTACAATAGCTAGATATATGGAACATCGCGGGTACCCGCATCGAGCATACAAATTGGCAGTACTTGCTATGAAAAACTTACAGCTGGCATACAATCAAGATACACACCCAGCTATCAATGATATTCATTGGGCTTGTGCATTAAGTCATTCTCTAGGAAAAGGAGAATTAAGCAATATGATACCTCTTCTAGTAAAAAATGTGCAATGTGCTACTGTTTTGTCCGATATTTTGAGGCGTTGTTCGATGTCGGCATGTGGATTTGCTACTACAGATGCAAAGCGAAAGTCATTAAAAGCATTGT
Organism: Phoronis ovalis; assembly: GCA_028565635.1. Taxonomy (NCBI): domain Eukaryota; kingdom Metazoa; phylum Phoronida; family Phoronidae; genus Phoronis; species Phoronis ovalis. The sequence goes on from JAOXYB010091497.1 coordinate 8,975, forward strand.
CTTACGACAAACCACCACTGCGTCAACTACTGGAAGCTGCAATATGTGCATATGTCAACACAACACATTCTAGATTAACGCACATTAGTCCAAGGCATTATGGAGATTTCATCGACTTCTTAAGTAAAGCTAGGGAAACTTTTATGCTAGCCCATGATGGACACGTTCAATTTTCTCAACTAATAGAGAATATGAAACTTATTTATAAAGGAAAGAAAAAGCTGATGTTTCTCATTCATGAAAGATTTGGTTTGTAAGCAGTATTTTTAGCCAAACAGTCTGTAATTCACTATGAACTGAAGTAATGTCGTTTACTACCTCTTTGACGTATTGATCTTGTCCAGGACTACAGTACATAAGGAATTACTCTGAAAAATCTAGTCACTTCTTGATCTCGATACAAAGCAATTAACAAATTACTAAAAAAATAAAAGTTATAATAAAGATGATATAAAATGTATACTATCTAAAGGTAATGAGTATTGTTCAACACAACTTACTGGAATATGAACTTCTTGTCAAATTTGGAACAGTAAATGAAAAGATAGCAAGACAAAAGTATTCATTTTTAGAAAAGTACTGACTGGAAATTTACTTTTCCTATCGACCTGGGAAATTGTAATTAGCAAGTGGCCATATTGCATCAGGTAAAGACTTACTTTTTGGAAAAAAGTGAGTTTTCACCCAAAATGTGCCCCTTGCTGATTACATAGTCATGTGAAAGACAAGTCGTGCTTATGTTTGTACTTTCCAAAAATGTTAATCTATATTTTCATTTAACTACCGTACCCAAAATAAACCTTAAAGTATATACAGAGGTGTAAATAAGTTGCCCAGAATGGTACTAGCCACCTTGAGCTCTCGTATACCAGCAGTTCGCAAAATGTCTCAAATTTATGTGCTACCTGACTCAATGTATGTAATATGTACATATCTATGTCATAAGTTAAAAAATAATATCTAGTTGAATGGTAAGCCTTCAAGTACTTTCTGTTTTGTTCGCCAATTTTCTATTCACTGGCAGATATTGCAATTTTGTAACGGCCACCATTTTGCTTTTGTTTTAAAGTGAAAAACAAAACTGTTTTTGTTGTTGTTAAAGTTTTTTTGGTTTTTAAACAGTTTTTTTTGTTAAGTCGTAACAGCCCTTGTGCCACCAAATAATTCCATTTAAGATTTTGCATGTTGTTTTTCACTGTTATAGATATAGACACTATGTATAATTTTGACTGCAGTTACAAAGGGTAAATTAAGTTCTTGTTGCATAGAACTTGCAGCATGTGTTGGTATATTTGTTCACATTGTACATTCAAATTCATGCAGTAAATTAAGATTATTATAAATGTAGAGAATTATTGTACGAAATCAGGGTGCTACCTTTCTTTTTTTGATTTTGACTATTAACTATTTAAATTATTGCCATATTTATAAATTTGATTTTAGTTTATAGTCATATATTAGTTTGTGTTGTAAAGTTGATTCTTTGTTTAGATGAATTAGAATTTGTATTAGAACCTAGCAAAGTTATAGAATATTTTTGTATGTATTGTGTAGTTCGATGCGGAAAGTTGGAGCAGACACATGACCTTGCATTACAATCCTACATTTCATCCTGCCTCCACATATCTAGTTCTAAATAGCTCAGATAAATAGATGCCTTTTTGTGTACTTTCTTTTTACAAGATTCAGTTTGGAAATGAAAATTTTATAGTAAGGCCATTGTGTAATTAAGAACTTTTCACATAACTGTGCATGCATATTTACTTTATTGTCATCAAATCATCACATTGATACATAAAATATTTTGTCTCATGAACCATTAAGCTGTGAGGATACTTGGTAAGAAATAGTCACTTGTACAGTGTGTAATCATTGTATTTTTTTTCGAGGAAAGTCACGATGAATGCATTTACCCGTATGTCAAAGCAGCTTGATTCAAAGTGTATAAAGAAGGCAACAACTTTATTGCTAATTCTTTTGGTGTATTTAATAAAACTACAAGTATTTGTAGAATAAGAAAGCTATTACTTTGTCACATTTGTTGCTACAAAAACCAATGCATAACCCAATACAAACCAAGATCTGTTCCTGTATAACAGCTACATGTATATATTATAAATATAACAAGGTGCCTACAAAACACTAATCCCCTTGCTGTACATAGAAAGTAAATCAGTTTGACCTAGTTTTGGTAAAATTGCCTACAACAATTTACTATACATACACAAATTTGAAGGAAGGATTGCTCATATTGACTTTTATGAACGTTAAATTACCTCCAAATTACCTTTCAACATCATTTTTGCTGCTTGTTAGAATTTTGACCTTTGACCCCTAAATGACCTTTTGACCCCAAGGTCAACAATGGCCTACCCTGGGGATGTCAAACCTCAAATACCATGTCCTTAACCACAACAGACTTCGAAATATGGCTTAGTGAATTTTGGACGGTCAATAAATTAATTGAAAATATGCCAAAAAAATAAAAGCAAACCTTTTAGTACCGAAATCTTTTCAAAGATCATCTAAAATACTTCGTTGTAACTCAATAGAATCATATTAGAACATTTTGATTTTTTTTTTCAAAATTTGACCTTCAAATGACCTTTTGACCCCAAGGTACCCCAGGAATGGCATACATCAAGTAACCGTTTTCGAGATAAAGCTTGCTGAAAATTGGAAAAAGAAGAAAGAAATCGTACAAAACCAATAGGGTTGCTCCCTTATAGGAGCAACCCTAATTATCAGGAGTTTCTGAGAAATTTTCAAATAGATTAATTTGAATGCAAAGTTTAACCCAAATCCGCACTGCACACAAAGTAGGTCAGTGTGACATACTTTTGGTAGGGTTGCATAGCACCCGGGCATAGCACAAGTAAATATGTAATCATACACAAAATTAAACCCCGGGATTAAAGTTCATCCAGTTAGAGTTCATCCAGTTTTCGAGAAATGGACTTAAAAGTTAATTGCAAAAGTTACCCCGTGTTACTGAAGTATGAACCAGACTGGTGTTGTATCCCCATGCTCACAAAGCGAGAGCATCTTAATGATATACATTAATTTATTTTCAAAATGGAACATAATAAGGGGATTGGGGGGTCCTTCCAGGGTGCAATGCTCGCACTTAAAATTTGGCAATGCTCGCTACTCTCACTTAATACGAAAAAAAAACACTAAAAAAAAGTTGCCAAAAAAAAATCTTAGGGCATTATAAAAAAAAAGTATAATGTTTTCACGTACGCTACCCGTACGTGATCCGCGTGGCGTGCGTGATTGATCATGAAATAGGAAAACAAGTTATCGTGAATGGACTATTATTTGCCTATAATAATGGATTGTACAAATATTTACTTCACTGATTTTGATAATAAAACTGATTTATTGTGTAAAATTGAACAATCTACAATTACAAATAAAGTAAGAAATATACAATACAATAGTGTTTCAAAATATAAGTAAAGCTGTACACTAATAGCGAATACATACTTATCGCATCGAGAAGAACTCAATGTTGGTAGTATTTATCTTGTGCATGACTTAACAAAATTAGATATAATAGTCACCGACAACACAAATAAACAACAACTCGCGCATTTTATTTGTTTGTTAACAGTAATTTATTTATTTTTTAATTTTGAAATTGCAAAAAAAAACAAAAAACAAAAATACAAATTAAGAAAAATAATACAATAAAAAAGGTAAAGGAACATTGCCCAATTTCAATAACAATGGATACAACAATTTATTTTAGAAGGCCTGCGAAATCTTTCCAATTAACTTATTTTAAAAAAACATAAGGCGACATGCTAAGAATGTCGCCTTCTAAATGATTTTTTTAGGAATTACAGTTGCTCTATATTGCTGTTATAGTTTGCTTATTTTCGGATGAATAATCATACGTGCTATGAATATATGTTGACAGACGAACAGATAAATGTAAGGAAACACTTTGTTCCACTAAACAAGAACGTAAATATCCATCATTTATAAACACGTCAATATCACTATACAGTAAGGGAGTGGATTGTTTTGCGTTTTCTGTGTTATATTACATTGGTCATATGATAATAATGACAACATTTGTGAATTGGCGATTCCTACAATAATATATATGTTCAACGATAAATGTCCAGAGTGCCTGAAGTTTTGTCCAGGGCTTCAGTAATAGCGGGGCATTGTTGCTTCTAGAACGTATGCTTCTTTTTATAAAAAACAATAATCCAAACTTCTTTTTATGTAATATTTAAAAAAGTTATATTATTTTCAACATGTTAACTTAGTGAATATAGTTACAAATTATAGTCCTCTTACATTTTGCCTAACACACATTGAGTAACTAATTAGCAATTATAAAAGATATTAAACTAGATAAAAGTATCCACTGGTTTGTCTAAAACTAAATTATTTGTTAAAATTGGTCTTGTCAATAATAGCACCATACATCAACCAGTTAGCACCATACATAATGTAAAAAATAATATGTCAAACTTTTAGTGATGAAAAGTCACAGTTATACTTTATTTAAAAAACAAAATCATTCAAAGATGGAAGTAGACAAGTTTGCAATTTAAAGAATCAACAATACAAACATGTCCTTGTAGTTCAAAAACAGCACTATATCACGCACACATTATAAAAGTTTCCAATTTCATTTTTGTGCAAAAGGAGTATTATATCACGTACACATAATAAAAAAGGGATAAATACTTCAAAACAGTTAGAAAGTGAGAGTTTGCTTGGCATCATAAGCGCTTGGAGGCCCATCCAAACCCAACACTTTAGATGTGATACTACTTTTGTCGCTGAATATTCTCTTGAAGTTGACATCTTCCAAGAATTCAGGTACACCTTGTAGTAATTCACCGGGAAGAACATCAGGGTGGGTAAGGAGGTAGGATACTGCACCGTTGACGCCATGTGTTGTCATGCCAGATCCTCCATGGCCTTCATTCACGATTAAACCGGGTGCCAGACGGAAGAATTTGGTAAAATTGTTAACGTTGACGGAACGGGGGCATGGCTTGAATGATACAACACCTTGGAAACGATCTCCGAAGAATTCGCGGATTTGGAATAAATTATGAATGAAGAACGTGCCTAAAAATAAACAAAATAATCAATAATTAACACTTATGTGAAATTAAATTATATGCTTATATAGGACCCAGTCTTCTTTATTATTTTATTACAATATGTGGAAAGTATTTATAGCTTACATTTGTACCTTCATAGTGACATGATAAGAACGTCAAATCGTTAATTGTTATTTGAGAAATCAAGAAATAAGATTTAAATTATTTTACCTGGAAAACCAAGAGAAGCTATGTTTCCACCTCCCGTAATCTTCACTAAGCTTAGATCAGCACTTGCAGAATAAGCTATGGGTGTGATATGGTTGATGTTTACTTCAAGGGTTGGCACGCGGCCTTTCAATAAAATATAACCAGACATGCCTACAGCTGTGGTTATGTGATCTGTAGCCCTCTTGTTTAGACCAAACATCTAAAATAGACAAATAAAGATATAAGAAAGAATTACAATCTTTGACTTGAAATGAAAATCAAAGTCAAAAATGTCAGAAATAAAATTAGAGTTATAATGTAGTTTCTAACGTAATTTGTGAAAGTAAAAGTACTATAATGGAGCTTGAAATATGTCTTAATAAACAATAAAAAAATTAATTTTTATTGCTGTAATGTTTTTAATCTACAAGTGCCATAGCACTTGTCCTCACTTATCTTAACTAAAATTTTAAAACGTTGGCAGCAGAGGAATAATAATTTAACTACTTAACCAGAAACAAATTAAAGTGGATTTTGTTCTGTTACATAAAAACACCTCTCTTGAAACTTACCCTCTTGATAATGTTTTGGTTAGATGTATCATATTCAAACTTGCAGGAGTAGCCAAGAGAAAGTACCAATTTATTGCATGCTTCGAAAGACGTTTGTCCTGCAACAAAAATAATTATATTTCAAAAAAACAATTCCGTACATTCATGATGAGCAAAAAAGTCAGCCCATCAAACATTTCAACTAAACGCAGAGATTTAAAACGTGTCATATGGTTATATACCACGTAGGGAACTGGTAGTATAACTGAGCTTAAGAGTAAAGATTTCTGTAATAATATTGCATGACTATATTTGTTATCATATAATTACATTTACCTTGCTTATCCATAACTTCGATGCCTCGGACTCCTTTCTCATCTACAAACAGCTTATTAATGGTAAGATTCCCTAACCACTCTTGACCAGTAGCTTCTACTAAATTCTGGTATTTTTTGTGCAAATCTGGTGCCAAACGAGTGCCTTCGGGATGGTAATATGCTGCAGTCACAACTTTATTGCCATCACCAAAAACCTTTTCAAGATCTTCTCGGGAAACCGGTTGGTATGGGAGTCCATTATTTTCAGCGAGAGTTTTTAAATTTTCACCAGCATCAACAGCGTCTTCTGGAGTTAAAGCTACAGACATGCTGCAATCGTGATGATCAGGAAGACGGAAATCTGAATATCTTTCATCTTTTTCCATCATCCCTGGCAAAAGAACATTATCAGAACCTTTGGGAAGATACTGATCTAACCAGCGTTGCATCTGCAGTAAAACAGGTTTACTTGATTTGGCGTATTTGCGTCCATAACTCCAAGCAGTGTCTTTGTAGGTTCCATTTGCTTTAATATACATATTCCTCAATGTTCCCACTTCCATATCCCAAAATAGCTTCATGTTTGCCCAACCATCCCTTTGAAGCACTTCCTTCATTGGAATATCAATGTTAGTATAAGCGACACTTTGTGTGTCTTCAATTTTCTGCTCTGTGGACTGTATGCATCTCTTCATATTTTTAATCACAAAAGTGTGGCCACGGTAACGGCGATCGGTATTCAATCCACAAGCTAAAACATAAGTAATAAATATATTTAACATTAAAATGGCTTCAAATGTTTCATTGTACTTAATCTAAAGTGCATGAAAGTACGACAATATTCAGATACAAAATGATATTATGTACCTAAATGTTCATGATAGTTGTACCCGCTTCCAATGTAGTTAGAGTCCACAGTGTCGCGAGCCATATAAGTGACAGTTTCAAATCCTTTTCCTTCTGCAACACGTACGGCGTTCATGGCAGCAGCAGCCATTGACCCGGGTCCACCGGCGTAGATAGAACGATGTGTTGTATGATTTTTCTGATCAGTATAGTCACTCTGATCAAGACGGCAGATTTTGACTACCTACAAAGCAGAAGAAATAGTTATATACCGTACGCCTATTGTTGTCCAGTATAAGGTAATGTCAATGGTATCTATTTACTCAGAAGAATGTTACTTTAAAATGTACTTTACCTTTTGCTTAGGGGGACTGCTTGCTTTCAAGAGACCAAAATCTTCAGTTTCTTGGTTAAAATGTTCTTGTAAGGTTTTCAGAACATTTTCATCTTTGGTTATCCAGTTACTGTAAATGGTCTTATTTGAGCGCACTTGATCTTCACAAAATTCTTCAGCGTCTTGCCCTGGGCGCTGGTTTGTCGAACTTAATCGATAGACCTAAATAACACAATACTTTTAACAGAATGGAAAGCTATTTAAAATCATTACGAATGTTGTTAATCTTTGTAAATGAACTATCGAGATATTTTTATACTTAAAAAAGGGTGTTTATACTGATATTTGTTTCAGAAATTTAAATCTTTATAAATAGCAAAAATAATCTTACCATTGTATTTCCATATCGTGGACGTATACTTGACCTCAGACCCGACAAGGCGGCAGATTTGCTTTGCAAAAGTCTTAAAGCGGCAGGCATCTTTTCTTCAAATTTGTAATAATACTAAAATCACAGAATTTGTTTTAGATTTTCTATTGTGTGCATGTGTCAAATCAACGACTAAGTTTTCTGAAATTTTCTTCTCTTAGTCTTTTGATTTGTGTAAAGTTGCTTCCTGAGCGATGGCTGAATTCTGAAGCTTCCATCACAACCTTGCGATATATATACCTTTTTTCCACAACATGACCTTTTCCCTTAGTTGTTTTTAATAACATTTTTCCAGGAATTGTTTGATGTTGTGTTGGTAAATAATAGTTATGATTCATAGCCTTAAAAATATTTTTATGATATCCGGTTTAGAAAGTGACGTCAACAAAGCCTGAATCTTACGGTGTTTTTAAGTTAAAAGTTAATAAATATACATAACAAATATACATTTCCAAATATCTTATCAGATTATAGCGACATGTAAACACCTGTATCTTTACACCGTTACACAATAATTAGAAATTATATGTGACCTTTTAATACCTTTGCCCTATTTCAATGACGTCCAGCGGCTTAAATATAAGCCTTATCTATCACAGTTTTATATAAGTTTATGAAAATACATAACAAGTAGTAACGTTCATCTTACGAAACCTTTGATCTAGTTTCTAAATGCAAGGTATATGGTATAAGGACACAATTGATTTTCCCATCTACTTCTGTGGTAATTTCATGTAACTTAAATCATAAAAAAATCCCAAACATTACGCGAAGAAAATTACTTGTTAAGAACTGAAGATTATTATGTATACTACTCCCAGTTAATTTTTCGTGCAGTCATGATCACCAAAATTGTTTGCTATTCCACTATGAAGACTACCCCCAGAAAAATGCAACCTCACAACTGACAAAATTCATAGCTTTGCCCTAGCTCAAATAATCCTATCAAATTTTTTTTTTTTACTTTAAAAAGCTAATATTAGTTTCAATCTCTTGTACAGTAATTTCCCTTTCAAACAAAAACAAACAAAAAAAGCCAGCGCCAAGGAGGAAAAAAGAAAAAATCATAAATTTAAGGTTTTGGCACTACTTTCAGTGCCAGCCTTTGCGCCATCACTGCAGTTACATGTACATCAATCAATTGTGACCTTATGCCATATGTGTATTATGTACAACACATGTATTTAGTTGAAATAAATTTTTTTCATCTATAGTCCTTATGTTGCATTTTGCAAAGAATAAAATTGGTTCATATAAATTAGACTGGCTAGAAATTTCAAGATTTCAAAAACTTTCGCTATCTTTTCAAAACATGACTTTAAATATTTATTTTAAGCGTGTTTTAATCCTGATTTTGTTAATTTTTAATTTGTATTAATAAGAAAGGGAATATTTAAATGACTTAATTTATAAGTTGACAAATGAAATGACAAACTCTTTTAACTTTAAATCATCCTCTCCATGAAATTGTTGAGTTACTTTTTTATTATTCGTTGGCCGTATTTTTGTTATCTTTTTCTAGAGGATAAACCTTCTTGCTACGTCATCTGAAATCAGCTTTTAATCTTTTATTAGAAACTGGTAAAAATATTAGCATATTTAAGACGAAACATTGAGTTGTTTGGTACAATAAAATTCATCAAAACGAATCGACACGTGACGGAAATTTGATGTTTCTTTAATTTGATAAATGTTGTTTTAATTTGATGTTCCTTTAATGTTATGATAATGTATCATTGTAGTAATAGTATAATTTGATAAATGTTTTTTTTATTTATCCTGATAAACAGCCACCCTAATAAACTTACTTCACAAGTTCAAAAATAAAATAAAATCTCTCAGCTTCTATTTGGAAAAATTAGAGTAAATATCCTTTTTTAATAATATTTTTTTTCAATCTTTGCAGCCAAAACAGTTGAATGACAATTGACATCATAAATGTATAATTTTTGAAAATTACTTATATATGAAAGTTAGAGATGCGAGAAGCGATAAAGGAATTGTATAATCTACCAGTTTTAGCAGTATGGTAGGTGGTTTTCTTCTAGGATTATAGGATATAGAGAAATACTTTACTAGAAAAATGTACAGTACAAATCGTTGATCAGGTCCTAAGTTGATTGTAGCTAAGAACATCTTTTTTCGTAGCATGAAGTTTCGGGGTAGATTATACGAAAGGCACGTTTTTGAATTATTTTTTTTATTAAAACTACTAAATCGTTATCAATGATATATGGTGACTAAGCATGACTGGCTTATTCTATCAATGAACTAATGTACGCACAATAAAAAGTTACAAGATCCTTTTGGCTGAAACTGCTCTTTAAAAAAATCCCGGCAAGAAGTATATACGACATTGGCTTTATAAATTGTGTGATAAGTACACATCATCTGTAGAGAAAGGATGTTATCTAGAAAATGCTGTGATTTTACATGATACGTGAGCAAATAAATTATACACGTTATTCTACGACTGCTAAAGTATGCTGAAAAACATTTGCACACTATATTGAATATTTCCTTGCACCCCGGCCTTGCACCCACTGTTTTATAATTCCGCGAATTACATTTCCCAGGCTGTACACATTATTTTTCATATCGCACACCCTTTTTGCTGAGGCTGCGCGCACAGTTCTAACTATGAGTGTGCAAACTCAGAGGAGTGTGTTGAATGAGAACTGTGACTTAGAATGTTGGGGAGCGAGAAAAGAAGTACGACATTCTTTTATCTAGGGCATTGTCTTATTGGAGAGTATGTTTAATATTTTCCAGTTCAATACCTATGCTTGATTTCAACAAAAATAGAATCTATTTCCCTTTCAACGTAATACTTTTATTTGCAACTTATATAAATGGGAAATGTATACCCATACACACACCAAGGGGACAAGCTGCATATAAAACACGCACGGAAAATATCTGATTAAAATAAAACACACTTGTACTTATATTATGCATAGATCCCGGACGTCATATTGTTTACGTTTTCCGGCAAAAAGATTATCAACGATGAATCATAATAAGCTCAAGTTAATATAAAATATTAAGTTAATTAATTAAACATCAAGTTAATTAATTAAATTAATATAATTTATTTTATAAATAATTGATAAAAATCATTATACTGTTCACTTGTTCAATAACAGTTCATAAGCATTGTCCAATGTAACATATTCTAATGCATCGAAAAGAAACATTTTTGTCTTTGAAAGTTAATATTTCAGGTATTTAGAGTTCTTTGTAACTGCCCGTTCTGATTTGACTTTTTCGTACTTTATATCAGGAGTATTCTTACAGCGAGTAGAAATTAATAATCTATGACCCAAGAATTTGACCTTCATTCACAAATTCATGTAGTATAACAAACAAACAAACAAAAGTATGATGACGTCAACTAGGAGTGTCTACCATTGCTTTCGTTTAAGTTCATGTAAATTTCTTTAAAATACATGACAAATAGGATATATATATTTTATACGACAATCAAAAGATTTTATAAAAGATTCCATAAAATAATATATTTTTTTGTCTTACAATATATTAATATTTAAGAGATCTAGTTTTCACCACATGCTTGTATAATACAGCAACACATGAAGTAAAAATAATTTTATTACCAAAATTCAAAGCCATCTGAGTAATACAAAAGAATTACAACCAATTTCAGGGTAGCATTTCAGTCAAATAAATAAATAAAATACAAAATTTCCAGCCAGGGAACTGTTTGCAATGTTTTCAACAAGGTAAGACCATTATCACCTCAATACGTTTTCTGGCTTCCTTAGAAAAAAGCTAATTCAGGTGGCTTTAGTTTACATGTTTACAGTTGTGTTCCTATTTGAAATCGTAAACTATCGAACTCAAAATAACATTCTAAATAAAATTCAACAAGTATAGCTCGTGACATATGCTGTTACTAGTCGATCCCGTAAGTATAGAATTAAATATTCAAATAGATTATCCACTGCATATTTTATTTAAAACATAAACAGGTACCATATAGAACGTACGTACTAAACCCTGGGCATAAGTTATAGGCCGGGTTACAGGTATAATTACTACAATAAATGTATAAAATCAATTTAATATATCTAACTACTGATGTCAGTTTACTAGGGATCGAACAAGCTGGACTCCCGGGCTGGGCTTGGGAGCTTGGTATACAGCTTGGGATAACAAGTTATATTATGTGCCGCTGTTACAAACACACGCATAAAAAAGTTAAATCTACAAATAATGTATTTACTGGAATAAGGGTGCTATTTTGAATAGAAGTTTAATTGAATAAAAGCAAAGGACATCCCTAAAAAAGAAGCCCCGTTTCTTTATGTTACAGGCTTAAAAAAGGATTTTAAATATACGAACATAAAGTGTGAACCAGATTCAAATTCAGTCTCATATTCAACGTAATCTCAGAATCAGATTCCGAATATTTCCTTTTCTTCAGAGTAATGGATCAACGGAGAGAAACAAACTTGATCGTCATGGTCATGGACGCTTACTGCATTTTATTACTTTCAGTCAGTGTACATGTTTGTTTCAACAAAAAAAACACATTTTTTTTTGTTAACTTAACTTTAACTTGTCATATTTTCAATTTTATTATGTTTGCAACATATATAAACATACATATATAAATCAAATGTCAATAAAAATATGTAATAAAAACTATTTTCTTCTGTTTTATATACACGATACTCAGGTGTCCTCATGTTTATTTGGAGGGTTTTTTTTCAACTTCAAACCGGATTGTTAATAGTTATAAAACGTATTCAATATAATATCAATCTCGTACTTTTAGCTTATTACAACGTTTCATAAATTTACAGTTACATTATTTTAAAGCAAGACAGCACAATAATAGCACCACAGATTTTTCTCTTCGTTTTATTAAACATTGCATAACAGTTTATTTTTCTAAATAAGATAGTTCAACAATAGCACCATACAAATTACTCCTTAGCGTTCTTCTATTTCCCAATAGCATTTTTAAAAACAACTCAGCACCATTAAAGCACCATACATATTGCTCATTAAGTATTTTTTTGATTTTTCAAACGCATTATTTTTTAATAACACAGCTCACCAGTAGCACCATACATACTTCCCTTCAAACTATTCAATAATATATCAATGTTTCATACAATTAAATTCACAGATACACATTCTCTACAAAATGTGCGACAAAGACATTTACAGCAGTAAAAATATTCATAAAATAAGGTTACTATAATTGACATATACAACTTTGTATATATTGGGAAAAAAATCGAACAAAAAGGAACGAAACGAAACATAGTAAAGATTGCCAGAGGTTGTCCAGCAACATGAATGTATTGTAATACCCGAAAAAAGTACAATAATGCTTAAAAAGTCAAATGTTGTTTGACATCGTAAGCGCTTGAAGGTCTATCCAAACCTAACACTTTAGAC
>JAOXYB010091608.1:0-22162 GCA_028565635.1 Phoronis ovalis
AGATGGAACCGGTTCCAACTCAAAACCGAATTCAAACCACCTCTCGTAGTAGGATTCAGTTGGAATCGGTTTGAGGTAATCCCTTTGCGTTCACACTATTATTTACAACCGCATTCAGCTCGATCCGGATCTCAAACCTGTTCCAAACACGTAGTCTGAACGGCCTATAAGCTCACATCCCAACACTAATCAGCATCTTCTAGACAACACCTGCAAGAAGGAAACTTTTATGCTTTTGATGTCTGCACATATGGAGATTTCATTATATCGTTCAATTACTATGTAGTTACTGGTTAACTGTAGAATGGATGTAAACTGATTTAGGCAGTAATAGATATATAATTACTTTATTCTGCACCACATTTCATAAAACTTAAATTCAAAACATTGTTTTTTAAAATAGCCACTTATCAAATCGAGAATTATTGTCATCTTTTAGATTCATAAGCTTTAAAGTATAACCTTGCAAAAATGCATATGTCTATGCCTTCATTATGATAATTAAAAAGGGAAAGTGTAGCCAAATAACAATGTCACAATGTATTTCGATCTAGTCCTTAACGGCACTAATATTCAGTTTCATGTGGTATATCTTTACTAGAAATACAATACAGTTTTCACAAGCTCAGGTGGTCAGTTGACCTCTGCCATAACACAGGAGAGACACTACTATTAGAGCATGTTAGTAAGAGAATTTCGCAATAATTATATACATAAATGCATTTTGTAGTGACTTGTCTGAACCATCTATTTAGAACAGCTAAATCTACTTTTTTTCTTATAAATTAGTAAAACTTGCTGTTGTAGTATAAGTATAATTTTTGCCTATATATCAAAATTGTAATATAACATAATGTACACAGGCTTTGCTCAGCTATGCAGGGATATGCTATTGTTTATAGATTAGCTGTAATTGTGGCATATTGAGGCATCATACTGGTAGTAAAAAGAAGTTTTGATGTTTGAAACATATTAGCTTTTAATCATCAGCTAAGGCTTTAAGATAATACAGGCTTTAGCAAATTAGCTAGTGGATTCATTCTTGCATTAAATTATTTAAGTGGTACCTTACAGGAAGGTATCGAAATAGATGGCAGTCTCAAAAAAGTTGGCACTTAATGGGTTGCCAAGTGAAGTTTAAAACAGTATTTTATCTTATGATAAATAACATATAGGAAAGATAAATTGATTAACACGAATTGAATTTATCATGTTAACTTTTTGTAATCGCTGCTCATAACTTCACTTTGTAGAAAGGAAATTGCATAAGACATATCAATCACTCATTTTGGTAATAATAAGCCAACATTAACTGCTATTAAATTTTAGACTTTCCCAGGCATCCTGGGTATTCTGGATAAGTGTATTTATTTATTGTAACAAAATCTTTAGTTTAAAAAAAAAATCATTATATTTCACTTAATATTTTAAAAGCAAGATTATATACTTACATTTTTCACTGCAATTGTCTCTCAAATTATTTTACTTTTATGAACATTTTGGGCAATTTAATGGGGGAAAAAATTACTTAAAAGTATAAATTTTTAGAAAGCTATCAACTTAAAGATTATGAAAATTTATTTTATTTATCTTTCACATGATTATGTAATCAATTAGGAGGCTGTTTTGGATAAAATCACATTTTTCAAAATGTTGGACTTATATTTTTTTGAAAAACATGAGTTTGCTCAAAATGGCCCCCACTGATTACATAATCATGTGACATTGATTTCGTTTCCTAAGATAATGTAATCAGACCCATATTTGGAGATATCTATTTGAAGTTAATGTTGGCCATGCTTCAACTTTGTATTTACAGGGTGTTGACAGTGATTTTTCATATTCCCTAAGTTAATATCTTTCCAAAAATGTATACTTTTATTAGTTTATTTTTTCACAAGACTGCCAAAAATTGGACTCAAAGGTGTGAATAGTGTGAAACCTGAACATTTCTCGCCAAGCTATTAAAAATTCATAGATGAATGAATCTGTTATTCACTCCATATTTTTAAAAGCGTTAGAAGTTTCCACATCGCTTCAATTTTGTTCACGCTGCAATACTCTTATCCTGAGACGCAATACATAAAACAAAATAGAATATGCATAGCCATGAGTATATTTGCCCCTAATCAAATCTTTAAGTATTCAGCGGATACGTTTGCATACACCACAGGTACAAGTTTACTGTTATGTTAATGTACTTTGATTGCAGGCACTGTCAAGAAATTAGATGCTTACACAGATTCAATTCTTTGAAATTGTTATGCTTTTACATGTTATAATACTGATCAAGCAAATTTACAAAATTTCTTTTTATATCTCATTTTTTGGAAAACCGAATCTTAAATTTGAACGATAAACTGGATGTTAAGACAGGATCAATAAGTTTATCTATCTAACCATTGACACATTCACTTTGTAAGATCACGTGATGTTTAGCTGTCAAACTACAGTTGTTTGACTTTGAAGGGATTGTGATCATTTTTTAAAGCAGTCATCACAGACATGCATTTCTGACTTGGAGCCATGGCTACTTCAGCATTAAGATTCGGGATACAGATCACAAGCTAAGTGATTACTTTGTGCACAGTCACCAAAGTTTCTTTAATAATCAAAAAAGACATTAGAACATAATGAATGACGCATACATAATTTTTGTCACCAGGAGTTTCGAAATATAATCTTATAGGCTATATAACAGATTCATTTTTCCTCCTACTTGCCACTTGTCAGAATATTGGTGTTTATTTTGTTACTTATACTTTTCTAAATTGGACAAGATTTAAAACATACTGAGACAAGAAATTTGCAAATGTTTGAGAACTATATTTTGGAGCACTTTGAGACAAAAATTTGTGTTGAATTTTTACTATGATTGAAGATTTTGGTACCAAAAATTTCATATATGGTACCGTTCTTCTGATGGTGAACAATAAGTCTAAATAATAAAAGAACTTTGAAAGATATCTTTGAAGAAGGGTTTATGTCCAAATTTGATGAAAATTACATTGAAACCTAGAGCAAATGAAATATTAGTTCTGTCTCATATATATATCATAGTTTATAACTCACATGTACACAGGAGCATTTGTCAGTGGTGAAGCAATATTTCTTGGTATTGGTGATAGTGTTGGAAGCTGAAAAAACAAGTAAGATGACCAATACAGTTAACAAAAATATACACTGCACTATGACAGGAATTTTATTAAATAGATCTAATAGTTACAAGTATAAATTTTGTGTTACAGTTCCAGTATTCATTCAATATTTCGAATGATCAAAATAACGTACTATTCAAGACGGGTTGATTTTTATTTTATCTGAGTTCCCAGATGGGGCGATTAATAAAGGCTGGATATATAATTGGAAATGGGAGTGATTAAAAAAAGATATGTGGAATAGACAAAAGTTCTAACACTACTTCCACAATTATTTTTACTAATTAGTTGCCAAAACCAAACTTTGCTTACAAGACAACCTAAATAAGTACCGGGTGTGTGTGTGTGTGTTTGTTTCATGTGGCAAGTACCATTTGAAACACATACTTTCATACTTTTTTGGGCAGCTAAATGAAGAGATAGTCAAATGGAAGTACACATTTTTAGAAAAAGTACTAATATAGGAAATATGAAATTTAATTTATCTATCACGCATTTGAAAACACAAATTTCAAAAGATATACATCCGACACCATATAGACAACGTTGAAACCTGGGCAAAATTAATTTCAAATGGGGATATTCAATATTATCAGATTTTCAAAATACTGAAACCCAATTTTCCTTAATACAAATTTTGAAATTTCTTGGATGAATTCAATCAACATTCAAATACCGTCTTACTAACTAACTAACTTTCAGACATGAGCAACTCATCAAACATTTTCTGTAGCAACATCCAGGTAAGGAGTTGTCAGCTGACATAAAGATTTAGTAGGCTAGAATTGTAGTTTCAGAACTTTATGATCATCCCTTCCAAATTAAGAAATGAAATATGTTAATATTTAAATACAAGTACATGTCCACTTTGAACAACTGTGAATTATAGTAGGAATTAAATACCGTCAAGCAATTGTAATACATAGTAAAGTTCTAGCATGCATCTTACCCCTTGATGTATCCTGCTTGGGGAAAACTGTAAAATATACGATTTTGTCTTATGCATAAAAACATCATTGTAGAATCTAATTATTGTATCACACTCATCTCCACAGATGTGAACAGATTTCCATATCTACAAAATATTTCAGTTTACAATAACATCCAGAATAAAGGCATAGTTTTGCGACGGTATTTTTTTTTATATGCCAAAATACTATATAACATTAGTGAGAACATTTATTTAACAAAAACAAATACTATAGAATTTGTTTGATATAGATGCAACTTATCATGCCTCTACGAGAATTAGAAATGCTAAGTTTGAATCATTCTACTAAAAGATTATTCACAACAAAATAGTATTCCATGACACTTTTAAAATACTTTGATGATTTTTTAGATTTCAAAAAATGTGTAGCAAATGTTGTAATGCAACAAAAGCAGGAAGAAACTATTAACGGCAGTTTGCATCAAACGATAAGCTCCGCATCTCACCTTTACTGCAGCACGTGGTAACAGCTTGTACATGGAAACTATAGTCTTAAATTTGATATCATGATCTACTACTTTACAAATGGCATATATTGAGCACATCATGATCTACAAAGAAAACATGACATAAATTCTCTCACTTTCAGAAATTACCACCTTTGTTAATTTCAAATGCAAGTGCTTTTTATAGTATGTATTCCATTTTAAATTTTCTGTTTAAAACTTGATATTCAAACAAGCTTGATACAATAATTTATGTGACCAACAAAACAAATTTGAATTTACTAAATAGTAAAACGCCTAAATTCTAGTGAACTGCAAAGAAGGGCAGATGATAAAAACAACCTGGTCTAAATGTCGATTTTTCATGAGATCTGGTCTGTGACTAAAGCAGTACTCAAGACATGTCCAAATTTTGTGCATCTGAAAAATATTACTTGATGTTAATAAACCATCTTTAAGTACTAAATACAGATGATCATATTATTATTATTATTACATTGTTGAGATCATCAGTCATGACTGACTGAAAAAAGACTTGATACTGATGTCATAACATTCCTTTTAAACAATTACAACATTTCACATGGTCTATTACGAGGCACAGATAAGGGTTCTTGTTTACTTTACTACTCGAATAAAGGGATTACTTTCACAGTGGGTTAACTCATATTGTCTTGCAAATCTCATGCATTTCGGAAGCAAATCTATTCACAGGAAACGGGATGAATGTGACAAAACTATTGGTTGATTGGGCATTATGTGATAATCATCAAAAGAGGCAATAGTTGTATTTTATGTTTGCTATTTTTTTTTTTGGAGGAAAAAAAAAGCAAAGTAATACAGTGCTTAGTATTTACCAAATCTCCTGGCACTCCAAGCTTTGTACACAACAATTGCAATCTGCTGTAACCAAGTCTTGCCACTAGAAAATCAAGCAAAGCTGCTATTTTAAAAAAAGAATTATGTTAAATGTTCAACATTTATGACAATCCGGTATGTTGAAGCTATGTGAATTGATAATCATTACCATACATCAACAAGGATCTAAAACAAGTGTGACAATGAATTTGCATGGCAAAAACGACCTTAAAACAGCAATGTTACTTTAGTTTTAAAAAATGCTACTTTGCAGGTTTACTCCGCCCAAAACGTACCTTTGTTTAGAAAAAGATTAAGAGAAAGCGACTTCATTAATTGAGCTTTAGGTACAACATCGCCTGCTTGCATTCCAGTAGCTTGTCCGCTTGTGTTTCTAACTGGTGATAAAAACCTGAAAGATTCAGTGAGTGTAATCCTTTTTTAAACCTCAAAACTACTGACGCAACTCCTTATCTCAGAAGAGACAGTGCAGTGAGCCATTGAACTTAAAGTATAAAGGGAAATTGTGCCGAGCAATATTCCGTACTTAAATATAACTAATAAAACCAAGATAATAAAAGACATTGAAAAGTGAGATATGGTACATTAAGTTAAATAAAACTTACATTTCAGATGCTGAGGACACATTACTGCTACTATCTGCTGATTCCGAGATTCCCAGCAGAGGTAGATTAGAGATCTCTGATAACTTCATGGCTTCATACAGCGGTGATTCATCCTCCCAAGCAATATACTCCAGTATTCTATTTTCTATGTTCTGTAAATGCTTTAAGCAAAAATAAAGTCAAATGAAATCGCATTGTACTAACTTTACAAAGTGAATTACAACT
The DNA here is from genome assembly GCA_028565635.1 of Phoronis ovalis. Taxonomy (NCBI): domain Eukaryota; kingdom Metazoa; phylum Phoronida; family Phoronidae; genus Phoronis; species Phoronis ovalis. The sequence continues at coordinate 6,305 of JAOXYB010091608.1, forward strand.
ATTTTAAAATAAAATTCAAAAAAAGAAATTATGACTGGGGATGTCAAAAATTTTTTTAGAATATAAAACTGCTACTAAAAGAAGAACATCCTAAAAATGCAATCCACTGCTCAACAAACAAAATTTTTCATAAAAAATCATTGCTCAATAACCTTACTCGAACAATCTCTTTTGAAAGTTTTGGTTCAGCCTTAACAAAGCTTTCGAGCACCTTGAAGAAATTGTATGCTTCGAGATCAAAAACTTTTAAAATCCATGGAAAAGCGGTTGGATCTGAAGAATCTTGCTCAGCTAATAATACTGGTGACGAAGTTCCTTAAATGAAATCAAAAGTAATAATTCACATAGAAGTTAGAAAACATGTGCATTCAAAAGTCAGAAGTGACTTTTACCAATTTTTTTTACAAAAATCTTCAGTTTTAATGAACTTGTAAAAGCAACATTGGTTTCAGTAATTGAAATGAATGAAGAGTAGTGATAAGAAAGCTATTAAAGGTTGTATTTTCTTGTACATTATCTACAATTTGGATAAATCAATCAATCATCTCAATAAGTAAGACAAACAACACTTCGAAAGTGTTGTTAATTTGTTCATTTGAACTTGTTTATTGCAGTACAAGCAACAAGAATTCTGTAAAAAAATTCACTAATGGTAAGTCATAGCTATGACCTTTAACTTGGGAGGCTTTGACCTGGACTGTAACTAGAAATGGACCTCGCGAATTCTCGTGGGTATGGTCCTCATATAGATTAGGAGTTATGCCTCATGGTTCTTATATAGATTAGGAATTATGGCACAGAATTAGTTTCTGAGTTAAATGCTAGGAACAGCCACTGAGAAGGCATTTAACCTACAACAATGCAGTAGGCACATAATATCTGACATCTACAAAAAACTGCTGAAGATGAGAACATAAGTAATCTAACGGACATAGTTGCCACCTGTAGTGGTGTGCATCTAGATATAATATCAGTGAGAAAAATTCTCCATTCTTTTAATAGTATAGATACATAAAAAATACTGGTTATACACCATATGGATTACAGATCCGATATACCATGATTTACTGCGTAAGTAAATCAACAGTAGATCTGGACTAAAAATAAATGCAAAGATAGAAACAAAACATAATTCACACTGAATGTTTCATAAAGAACACCTAGGAAACATATATAAAGGTAAATAGTCAAGAGATAATTTCACAGTTGATATCTTTAGAGATAACAATAGTATAGTATAGACGGAAACGTTTACTACAAAATGTGTACCTGATGTTTTGTAAGTTGTTAGCACCACTTCCACTGCACAAGCTAACAAAGAGCAATGAAATGTTTCCTTATGAAGTAAATTACCAAAATCTTCTTGAGACAACCTGGCTTCTTCCTGCAATGACAGAATGTGGTGTCGGCAATTTGACATATAAATTGTATGCAGTCACAAAAAACAAACTAGTTTCTGTAACAGTTAGCTTTTAGAACAAGTAAATTACACATTTATAAATAATAAGTCTAAGAATCAATGAAAAGCATAATCGTAAACAGGCTGGAATGTAATATCCTTACAGATTTTAACAAAGTCTCCATCACACGGAAATAAAGCTGAACAGCCATCTTGAATCTTCGCTTTGCTTCAATTTCATATGTTTTGCCCATTTCTTTTATCATGTTTGTAGTAAATTTGGATTCTAAATTTTCCAGTCTCTGTTTAATGCTATCTTCTGGATTGTAAAAACATTTCTGAAACAATCAAAATATTGAAATCATGACAATTTAACAATCAGTGGTGAAGACATCCCCTGCCCCCATTATAGTACACTGCTCTTCACAGGTTAATGAACTCAATTTTAACAGCAAAATATCATACTAATGATAGCAATGAGCATACCTTAAAATACTGCTGTAATGTTTTACTTGGATTGTCTTGTACTGATTTTTCTAATACACTCTTGAGTTGTTGAAGCGTATTCAGAGCAATTCTGTAAAACAGTGACAATAAAGCTTAAAAGAATAGTCACATAGTTACATTAAAAATCATGATCCAACATTCACAAAGCAATATACAAGGTGACAGTCATTTAAACCAAATTCTTTGCATTTCATGCTATATTTACAAAAAGCAAAATGCAATCAAATATGAATTCAGTAGCTAGCACAGCTGTCATTATCTAACCGTGACATACTTAGCCAATATAAAATCAAAGTATTGCACTCTAAACACTCAAAAATAAATTTTAATCTAAATCTATGTTTAAAATTATACATGGTAGAAGCACAGCTTCTATAAACATACTTTATCTTCATGTTGTAATCTTCTGTATAATAAATAGTAAATATTTAACATTTCAAATCAGACAATAAATACCTCACAGGGGTAGCTGGAACTTTACCATTCAGGGAAAGCGTCATTTGTACAGGTTCAGCATTAGGTACAAGACTAGTATCATTATCAAGAAACAGAAGTTCATCAAAGTCCCCAATCTCTTTTAACATATCTTCATATTTCTTTCTGATTGTTTCCAACTATTCAGTATAGAATAATGAAATGTCAGTATTTTCTACTATATTAGATTGGGTAATATTTTCAAATTTAATGTGATGTAATGATTGAATAAACTTGACTGTGTGTCTATTTTAAAATTGTTAGTGTTAATAGACATGTCATATACCAACTAAAACTCATAACTTCTTAGCCTAAGCCATGTTGTCTCACAGGTAAATATATCAGATTATAGCTATTCTATGTTCAGACAACTCAGTCCTAGAGGTGTTCAGTATTCATACAGGTTATGTGCTTAGAAACACAATAACAAGCACAAGACCTTTTAACATGGGTTTCCAAAAATCATTTCTTTACAGAAAACTCTACCATTAGAAAAATTCTAATTTCACAAATTTAGAATAGCGCATATTCCATTGTTACTTTGGCTTTATTAAAATATACCAGTATATGGTATTAGATAAATATGTTGTTCAGAAAACTGCTTTTAAATAGGGTTTAACAAACATTATAATCAAAACAGATCTGAAAACAACTTGCAAAATATTAAAACAGCTTATTTACACAAGCGATAAGCATGGTGTTCTTCAAGGGTGCTTCAGCTTGCCACTACTCCTAAAAAAATAGTACATGTGTAATAACAGAAAGAAGTATTAGTAAATCTTTAAATCTTCTTTCAGTCAAACTGATGCAAGTAACTTACATTCTGTAGCTTAATGATTCCAGATTTCACCAGATTGTCATTCCACAATGATAAAATTATTTGCATCTGTAATGATATAAAAAAAAGAAGACTACTCAGTACCAGTTACAATTTGCCCGTGTTTAACTATGTTTTTAAAATGCTATATTTTTTTATATAAAAAGCATTTATATGTACTAAGACTAAGCATCATACATAATATAGTGACTGGCTATGTATGGGGAAAGAACGTCTTCAATCAGGTATACTAATATTCATGTATACAAATACATACATTAAAAGTTGTCATACTGAAACACTTTTGAAATGTTGTTGCAAATGAGAAATAACTTCCTCTACCATATAGAGTATGGTCTAGAAGACAACAAAATTATACAGCAATCACAATACCTCCTCAATGGAAGCCCCATATTTTTGACAGAGAAATTTTTTCATGCCACCAACAAGCTTGTCATCAGCTGCATACTCTCGGTGAACCTCATCTGACAACAAATAGAAGTCAGTTATATGTGTTTAAGGAAGATCACAAGCAAGTATCTTGAACAAATGAAACAGACAATAGGTATTTTAAAAGTAAGTACTTCAGTAAAACATAATACAATAAACAGTCTTTGATGATATCAATGTAGGTTTCAGTTTTTGGGTTATCACTATGATTTTAAGGGTGAGAGGCAATTTTGAAAGTAGAGGTCTATTTTGGTATCTTTATGGTAAAATTTCTGAAAATATGAAGCATTTTTGTAAAGTGTTACTACAGCAGGCATAAGATTTAGATAATCGCTGCCTTTTAATGAAAGATCCTGCTGATTTTGTAACTGAACAAGAAAATCATAACTTAGCAATGTGAGAATGCTTACCAAATGGCGAGTTCAGTTGGAATGAAGGAGTGTAATGAATCACATAGTCAAAAGCGCACAGAAGCAGGTGAAAACTGGTTATTAACTCCTGATTGTGCTCAAGAATAACGGCTGGAACAAAAATAAGAGAAAAAGGACATGAGAATATACATATAACATACCGTGAATTACCCAGAGAAGTAGTTATTACAAACAGCAAAGCTGTGTTCACACAGACTTGGCAACATAGATTGTGTATAACTATGAGTGGATATAAACTACAGTATACCCCTTCGTGTTAGCAAAGTATTGAATTTTGTACTTTTGGACAAGTCATCTCCAAAAACCTCTCAAGTAACCTCACAAATGTATAAAACTTGACCTCAGTTAAAGCTGATTGAGTACTAGCATACTTATTTTTGATGTTTCTGTTCTTTTTCTGTTATATGAATGTGTGTATCATTGAAAAACTTTTACCTTTAGCTAAAACAAATGAAGACCATATGAATCTTTTTTTATATTGGAACATCTCCTCTTCAGCATGGTGGTTATTTTCAGTTCTAAAAGGTAGCAAAAGCATATTATATTTATTAAAAATTTGCAAGTCTTTACAAACTATAAATAACTAAATCTTTTCACTTTTCATTTTACCAAAAAACAATTCATTTGCAGGTCAGCTTCAAGATGTGCATAACAGGTTTATTTTCATTTTAGTCCCACCATGAGTAGAAACAAGTATTTAAGATATCCATCATGTCTCAAACAATGTCACAGGGTCCAATTTTTATGACTAAATCTTTCTGTATTTCAGACATTATGTCAGAAGTCAACTGCTTTTTTTTTGATATAATGGCTTCTTTCTGGTTAGCAAATTGACAAGCCTAATAAATTATTCTTATCCATGGTGATAGTGACATCAGGATTTCCAATTTTCTTTCTGGTTACAGAAAACAAAAACTGATTTTTGAAGACTGCCCTACCAACAATTAGACATGAAAGTTACTGTTCATGAGTTTCCAACTGCAACAAATCATTAAATGTAATATTATTGATGTCCAAATTGGATAAAGGGTTTCTACTCAAATTATGCATCCTTAAAGAAATGTTGCACAGTTACATAATACTTACTGGTCAAGAGGGTCCTCTTCTTTAAATATTTCACAGAATAACCTGTAAATAAAATGTTTTTTCTCGCTTAATTTCACGAAAGCAATCTTGTCTCATTTGAAAAAGCTAGTGATCCGATTTTCATGAACTTTGTGACACAACTCACTGGTGAGGCGAACTAGGTTCTAGAATAATTATTTCAGACAAAGTAACACTTTTTGATGTACAAGATGTAACGTGGGCTTTGTAATGGCAAATTAAGAACATAGAGTAAACATGAATATGAATTAGGACTGTTTATTATTTTAAACATAGCAACATTCTTTTTAAAACCCCTAAGAAATATTTTAACTGAGTTTGCATAAGATTACAGCCTTAAACCAGGAAAACATAACAAATAGTGGGAGGTTATTTAATTGTTTCTTTTTTTATCTGTGTAGACCATAGATTCAATTGTCATCTAGTATGTAAGGGCATTTACTCACTATTATCAAAATCTAGTTAAAAAACAAACAAGCCACATATATATATCTATATTGTGGTTGGTGAAATTACTTTTGAAACTTATCGTATAGTGCAGCATCAATGAGGTATCTTCTCTGCAGTTTCTTGATACTATCTTGTACAGTTTCACTAAGTTGAATATTTTCTTTAATCACATGAAGTTTTGTTTGGAATGATATTATACTGTAACAAGCAATTGGTAATCAAACATATGGATAACACATTGTGAAATGCCTCTGGGGGTCATCTTAGTGTGCGGAGCTGAAAGAGATGTTATGTCGGTTTGGAATCTTTTATGGCTTCTGTGGTATAGCATGGGTATGATTAGAGGTCAAGTCCAAAGAAATAAAGGGGATTGGGAAGACATAGAATGGGAAAAAATGGTATAATATGGGTCACAAAAATATGGCAAAAAAGGGGTATGTTTTGGAATTTCGCTACAAAATTAAATGAACTTCATACCCTCATCCAAAATGTATCAAAGATATCCCATCGGGAAGCGACAGACTGCATCATACCTGTCAAGTTGCAGAATTTTTGAGTAGGAGATTTGTTATTTGCAGACAATTTTCTATTGAAAGCGTTGCAGAAAATGAACCACAAAGCAGGAGTCTCGCGCTTGCAACGATATACTTGACAGCTATACTACATACATATTTTGAATGATCCCCAAGTTACTGAATATGTAACATACAAATCAGTAACTTGGTGAAATAAAAAATTGATTTAGAAATTCAGCAAATTAGTAACAGGACAACAAAAGATAGTGATTTAAGATTTCTCATCTTTCCTGCAATATCAGGAAATGGCACTCATGAAAACCGTAATTACCTATGCACAACTGAAAAAATCACATGAAAGGCGGTATTTCTCAACTGAGCATGTAACATGCATTTTGTGCTTAAGGAAGTATTTAACAAAATATTGGCATATAGTGTTGTTTAGAATATAAGTCTGCCAAATTGCATGTATTTCAGTTTTTAAACCTGTAGGTTATTCAAATTATACTGTTATAGACACATCGTGGCTAGTTTTTAACCCTACATTTGCACATGGGTATCCATTCTTCCAATAAGCACCATCCTAGGAGTTTACCATGAGTGCAACTGATGGCTAGAAATAACTCAATGCTCATTAAACAATCCTGAATCTGCCCTTCAGCAACTCAAACCAGACTTATAACAATAGCTGTAACTGTTTTTGCTACCACTTACTTAATATTACAGGATTTAAGAAGTTGCATAACAGTAACAATAGTGCCTGTGACTAGCTGAGGATCTGATTCACCATAAGGATACCTGTAACACCATAAAGAATATATGTTTAGATATTATTATGGCCATATAATCTAATCAGATAAATATTAGTCAATTTACTAACTTGAAAACTTCAGAACAGCTGTTATCAGTGATTCTTTGTCAATCTGATGAAACAGAATATACTTGTCCACTTTGTATACTTTAATTTTAATAGATTGTCTTTTACAAGCCAACGAGACTTAGTACCGAGGTATTTTTGTATAAAAAGTAATTTTTACAAACTTGTATAACTCATTTCAATTATCATACCTTGCATCTACAGTGAATACATACAACAAACATGCAAACCAACTTGGTGGACACATCTGAAATTCTTCAACATCCTTCGAAACTAAATCTAACCACACGGTCCAGACAATATTTTCAATTTTCTTTGGTATACACAGTTTTGCACACAGCTCAGCTAATGTATGTCTTTCTTCCCTGCTAGAAAACAATCACTTAAAGTACATTTCCAAAATTAGACATTAAAAGAAACTGCATACTCAGCTAGTGATACTTTAATTATAGTTTAAAATACTTTTATGCACTACCCCAGCACTGTAACAAGTGTCATATTACTATATGGTACTATAGTTCCCAGCCATTACCACAGACAGCTGGTGGAAGTGTTAGATTTAAAATAAATAGGATACACTATCTATGTGGTATAATAGATAGTATATTATTTTTCTTTTAAAATATAACACTGCCTTCCCAGCAATAGAATCAATTTGACTTCCAAATACTGTCAACACCCTCCATTGTTACCTTCAAAACAAGTGTGTCCACTTTTTTGCCATAGAGCGTGCATTTGGCTGTATATTTCCAGGATTTTTTTACCATGGGGTATTATTTGCAAATAATTTTTTACCATGGGTTATACTTTCAAATTGTATGGCGTATGGGTATTTTACCTTGTTTACACAACCAGTTTTTTAACAAGTACACCATCTCCAGCTGTGAGTCATGCCTTCTAGGAAATACTGCTACTTATTATTTAACACTATTTTATCTGCACATTTATTTAATTTCTGTATTTATTTTTGTCTGTATATACTAAAGTCACCACTGTTTTCTGCCAGAATCTTCAACTTATTGAAGTTTGGTGTATTATTACAGAAGACGAGAAGACTCTAGTCATTACCCGAGCCATTACAATATTAAACTTGTGCAAACACAATGACGGACAATTTCATGAAAGAAGTATCTAATTGAATTTTGTGAGTGCGCCAATGTCGGAGTTGCAAATGGTGTCATAGGAGTAGTGGGAGTTGAAGTTGGATAATCAAAGAGTATCTGGATGGTGATATATGAACTCATTCGGTAGGTTCGAAGTTTGGGCACTTTCACTGTAATCGGCTATGTAACAGTCCATGAGTATTGGCACAAACTCACAAGTCAGATTGTCAACAGCTAGTGCAGAACGTTATGAATCGGCAGGATTAAAAGCTATGGTCTGAACATCCCTTAAAATATGACTTTGAATGTAGACATCCTGCAGAACAGACACATACATACCACAATATTGATTTGGAATATGAAGGTTTGACCCTAGGGGCTACTCAAGCCTACTCAGTCAGGTTAACTAATATGCAAGAATATATAAAGCTTCTTAAAGGACCGGTGACTGACCGGCCGGGATCATGCTTGGAATTTTAATAATTTCGCTGGCATTCTAAACGTTAATAGTTGTTAGTAAATAAACTAACTTACTTTGCACTATGAGGTGATTCCATACTAAATTTTATTTAGACTGATCGTTTGCAGAAATAGTCGACAGCGTGTTTTGCCTTTTGGTATTTTTAAAAAGTAAAGTCACTTCTGAATGTTTGTAGGCTAGTTCGTTCCCCGGTTCTTTCTGCACTTTCAGTTAGCTTTGCCTTCGGTGTTTTTGGTCGCTCATAGCCCACTCAGTTCTATATGCTATTTCATACAATTAATAAAAAATGTCTAGTAAGCTACGTAAAAAGTAACAGACATCCTCCATCTAAATATTTTTAGTTAATACACAAAAAAGACACCGCAACATATTCCACACCAATATCCACTTTTATCGTAACCCGCGAAATCACAGTGCACAAATCGCTCAAACCGTATTGTGATTGGTTAAACCAGAAATGCTTTAGCGCCATCTAACGGTCGCAATGGAGTAAGTGGTTGCGACGACTTTTCAGTAAGGTCCAAAAATAAACTTTAATGATTTATATTTGTTGTCCTTCCGCATTTCAATTATTGGGTTTAGTTTTCATGTGCACCTGGAAAATGGCTGAGAATTTGCCCAGGGGGCAGTCAATATGAAAGTGGGTACGCATGTTCCAACAAAATTAAATTGAACATTTCGCGTGAAAGGATATGTTACGTTCTTAAGGTTTGTTTCTGGCTAAAATCACCAAAAGGGGTGAGTTTTTTTTGAAGGTGTGACACTTCCTTACGAGTGTTTTTCCCAAAAGTCACTTACTTCGGGGTATATTTTTTTGCAGAATTTTACTTCGTTAGGGTATTTTTTGAAAAGCCCACTTTCAAATTGACCGTCCAGGAGAATTTGATGCAGCAGATGTCAGATTTAGGGCAGAGTATTAATTGCTTTTTACCATGTCGATATAATTTGTGATAATACCAACAATACCATGCGTATGCTATAAGTGCAATGCATTCATTCACCCTCCTGGATATCATATTAGGTACAACCATGGACAATGGGATAGAATTTTGTACAGCTACTAGTACGTGTCCAGACTTATGTTTCTCCTTTTAATTTTTCAAAAGCACGAAATTTTATCGATCTCAATGAAATGTCACTTTATTTTTTCCAGGCATTTCGAAAATGCTGCTATATAAATTATCCGGATATCATAGTCTCTGCTTGGTCAAAAAATATTCCAATATATTTGTTGTGTTATGCACATTTTTCACATTAGTTATAAAATGTAATTATACTAAAACATAAAACAAACATGAAATTAGATGAAAAGCACATACTGATACAGCTAATGGCTGGATGTTCTAAGGTTACACGGTTGTTCCCGTCTCTGTACCAGTACCCTCCTTAACAGCAGTGTAAGATAAGACGATAATTGTCAATTATCCTCTATAGAGACAGAAAAGTAGGCGTGATCATCACTGATCTTAATTTCCATTTTAGATTTGACAGAAATGATGTTTAATTAACAAACAAACAATAAAGTGTGGTGCTACAGAATTTTATGCAATAAAGGTACTAGTATTTCATTGTTATGAGGATCTAGCTTAGCCTTAAATGGAATTTGTATTGACATACATGTGGATAGAAAATTCCTACAGATGGTTACATAATAATAAGCCTTTCCATATACTCAGATCAGATTTATGATTTATATTTATTACCTCAGTATTTATTGCTGTCTCATTGCAAAAATCTTCAAAAGTAGAAGCAATTGTTCTGTGTTTATAGATGTATTTTTATATAAATAAAATATAGATAATATATCAAATACATTATAAACATATTTTAAATAAGTAAATGTAAAACTTTTATAAAAGATAAAAACTACAATAAATGTCTACAAGACATTTATAATGTCAGATGCCCATCTCATCCCTACTATCAGATGATGTTTTAGGTTGTATGTGGTTTGCAGCTCTGATGTGAATTCACCTTCAAATTGTCTAGTCAGGAAGAAACATGACCACAAGATAGGCCATCTTGGAACTGATCCAGGTTAAAATTACAGCTAACCTGCACTATTTATTACCTGTACTTACCCTAAAGACAAAGAAAGTATTATGCACAACAAAAAATGTCGAGGATTCAGATTGTCATTTGACAAAATCAAACTTGTATTCTCATCTATATTTACCTTTAGTCTCACAACAGTGTTTTAGTCTATCAGAGTTTTCAATATGTGGGTAACCATTATGTACAGGAGTACATAAGTATGTACATACAGAGTTACTAACTGGGTGCTATATCACCCTTGCTCTATGCAAAGGTTTAAGTTCTAGTGAAGGGATTGTTTAAGTCAGATATTCTTGCATCAGAGAAACTGATATGATAGTAGTTTCTGTAGTTACATCTTTACATTATTCACCAAATGTGGAGTTATATGTTCCAGCGATAACATTCTAATAGATTCTTCTTGAATTTTATATTTCATAACTTTTCCTGTCACAGTCATCGGATATTCGGTTACAAAAAAAATATACCGTGGGATCTTGAAGTGAGCAATCTGTAAAACCAATTAACAAACTAGTACGTTATTTTAATCATTTATGAGAAACATTTTTACATTTCACAACAAAGGTTCACTCACAGCATAGCATGCTTTTACTGGCTCATTCAATATATAGTTACTTTTTTTTTACACTTGAGGCAGGAGTTTAAACTTACGTTTTAACAATGTAAACACAGTAAAATGTGCGAACAGATACAATAATCTTTTTCTCAAGGTCTTCCAGTCAAAAAAACTTATTACAGAGTGTCAAAATGTTGTGGTCCCTTGATTCTTTTTATTTGTTATTGCTCTTTGCTTAAAACATGGAAGTCTCCATATTATCATCACAGTATTTTAATTCTTTTAATAGAACTAAAAACTAATTTTTTTTGTCAGTTGATGTCTGCAAAGGCATAATAACAGGTAGTTATAGTATCTGGTTTTTATATAGAAAAGCATGCTACCTTTCCTTTACAAAATGCTATAATTTCTTCTTTATCAGCCTGGAATCCATCTTTTAATCTAATCCACGCACAGAGCTCTTCTCCCATTCTCTCATCAGGAACTCCAACAATCTGAAATTTTGTGCAGAGAAAGTGATACTATAGGCGTATTGAAAAATTAAACCCCATCAAAACCAGTTACAATGGATCCCTCTTTTGGCAGAAAGAAGTTACTAAGTTACAATCTCAAAACAAAACAAAACTGCACTCTAATATTTATTTCATGACAGTATCAATTCAATATACAAGACTTCAATAAAACCAAATTTAATCAATAACCAAATTTGATTCAAAAGTTCTGGAAACGTATCCACGGGTGGATGATCCAAGGCTTGATCAAGTTGTTTCAGAGTCTATAACTGAACAAAGCTACGATAAGATAAAATTTGAATTTACAGATTTAGAAACTAGAAAATATGAAAGTTTTATACAATATAAGCTGAGATTTATAGGCTCTGACACTCAGGGTGCATCACAGTGACCTAGGAAAATGGCCAAATCTAATATTTCATTGATGGTTGCTAGGGTCAGTACCAACCTTACAATTAGGTATATAGTACCTGAATATCTTCAATTTTAGGATTTGTATACAAGAATTGTTCCACTTCTAGAGGGTAAATATTCTCTCCTCCACGAATGATCATGTCTCGCTTACGACCCACAATATAACCGTAGCTTTCCTCATCTAGCATCCCAATGTCCCTGTTGTAGCAAATTCATTATAACACAACCATGATCACAGTTTGAAAATACACAGACAAGACCTGTTTAGCAGGATTTTGATACATTTTGTCACCAAGAATTCAAAGCATGACAGTACTAAATGACTGACTGACTGACTGTAAACCAGTCAACGATTCTTGCTATAGTGATAGCCAGTTACTGCATTGTCCAGTTTTGGTCAATTTTGGAGCACAGAAGTAACCAGTTTACAAATAAATTAATTTTATTAAATTCAGCAATAAAATTCTTTAGCAAAAAAAGGTATTGTTTCCTGAACAGTAACACATTTTACTGTAATGTTCTAAGACTTCTTGGACTCATCTGCAGAATATGTTAAATTGTATAAATGTTAGATTAATCAGACAATAATACATACATACCCTGTATGGTACCATCCATCCTGACTCAAAACTTGCTGTGTTTTCTCTCTGTCATTCCAATATTCCAACATGACAGCATAACCTCTAGTACATATTTCACCAGGAGTGTTTATTGGCACTACCTCATCATTTTCATTCACAATCTTAATCTATAAATGCCAGCTGTGTATTCGACAGTGAATTGATCAGATTGGAACATACAATGGAAGTTATTTAAACACGATTAAAAAATCTCATAATCTGGCTAAACCACTTTCTGATCTAATTAAAATTATAAAAAGATAAAAATATTGGATCCATGTGCGAAATAAGCATGCCGTTACCAATGATACCAAAAAGTTATATCTTAAACTGTTTGAGTCAACAATACTTGACATAATTTTGTAATTTTTCATCAAAACAGTAATGCATGGCAAAATTTGCGATATTCAAAATGTTACGTACCTCAGCATTTTGCCCATATATTTAGCACATCAATCTATAAATGAGTGTAAAGCAACTTCCTGTCTGACAGATAGAAATTAAACAAAACACATGGGCTGAAGAAAAAAGATAATGGCCAACACCTCACCTCAGTGTGAGCAGAAGGTTTACCAATTGTGGTAACCCTTTTCTCAATAGGATCATCCATGAAACTTTGGAAGGTCACTGGACTATTTTCAGTCGTTCCATAGCAAATCTATAAAAACAAATATAACATAATATTGCATTTTGGACACTGATTCGTTAACATTTTTATAAATACAATTACCTAGTATATAAACTTCTGTGACATAGAAAATATGAAATACATTGTATACTAATTGTACAGCCTTAAGACAGCTTTTTAAATTTTATGAATTAAACCAAGTAATAGTATACTTTCTAATTGCATATTCCCATTTCACCAAAAAGGGAAAAATCATGCATCAGTTAACCAATAGCAGCAATTGTTTCAGGCCCAATATAGTGTACTGAGCATAATATTGCAGAGCTTTTTTCTTTTCTTTTTCTTCTTGTCTGTATACAGCCATGGGAATATCTCTATTTGAGGGTGCATATAATTTCGCACAAAGTGAAAGAAATCAAAACATATGAAAATGCAACTTTTTTAAACTAAAATCACGGGATTATTTCCAAGTTTAGTAGCATATCTCCCATGTTTCCACCACTTAATTCCACCCCAGTGGTCTGCTCTAAAAGTTCACACAAAGTTACATTGTTAAACCCGTATGAAAAATCAGGAATAAGCATGAGGCATGATTATCTTTATTGGTGACAGAACAGAATTTTCTGCAGAGTTAAGCTATATGCTAGAAGGTACTACTGAGGTGGGATTGAAAATCTGTTGTATCCTTATGCCACATGGGGGCCCAAGCCAATATTCACAAACTGCAAATTTTTTAGAACGAAAATTATATTTATTCTGCTGAAAAAAAAAAATCGACATAAAATTTGTTCTATATGTCTACAAATTTGGAAAATATGAATGAAATTGTAACTGTTAACGTATATAATATAAGAATTATTTTTTGAGGAGAAAAGGGTGATATTTTGCAATACATTGCATGCTTTTCAGCTAGCCCACGAATTTCACATTTTTTGTCAAAAGCCATTTATGGATTAGATTAGGGTCCAATTACATGAAATTTAATCTGATACAATAGAAATTGAAGAATCAAAAGCAAAGTATGCACAAATGCAGCAAATTCACACAGAAAGTACGTAACACCCAAAAAATATATCCTGTATTACAAAAGCTTACTAATAGTAATTATCATGATAGGCTCACTTACTGTCACATGAAGCATGTTCATTCTGGCTATAACTTGCTTCATGATTTCAGATGGGCATGGTGATCCTGCCATGACACCTTTATTATAATTCAAAAAAGAAATACAAATTTTGTAGATAGAAGATAAGTAAGTGTACCAAAACCTTGAGTGGCCAAGGATGTAGATGTGTTATGTTGGGACTTGTCAGTAAATTGTAGAGCTATAAAAGCATAGAGAAACATTTGTTATAAGTCCCACTTGTTATAAAGAATAAGAAAGTATAATTATTTTAAACGTGACTCACTGTCACATTAGACATGTGCATTTTTGATATAACTTCACCTATGGCAACACTAGGGCATGGTGAAGCACCCATTATACCTAAAAATAATTAAATATTCAAAATGCATTTTGACTCAACTGTGGTAGTTGCATTCTGGTTTCACTACATCATACATAATTAAATTTAATCATTTATCATCATTTATTTATTTTTTTAAATCATTTTTTTAAATATTAAACTAAAAACTATTGAGTTGGACAGTAGACTCAAAATCTTGAGAAAACCTTGAAAAAAATGCTATGACTACTGTAAATTTTTTTTTTTTAATGTTGATGGTACCTCTAAAAGATGACAACAAAATGTCCTTTAACTTTTGAAAGATTTAACTTCTGAACTAGATAAAACACAAAGTAAAACAAGTCCATAACGCTATGGGATATGGCAAGCTGCGTTAAATGTAAATTTTGAGGTTACGTGTGACCACGTTTGATTTGTTTTGTAATAATTATTGAAAATGAAAACAAGGACAGAACGATTTTAAGAATGATCCTGTCACGCTGCATCTTATGAATATGAAGCATATATGTTTTAGAAGTGCAGTTTCATTGATCAAAATAATAAATTAAAGAAATAATTATATAGTTATCTCAAACTTTATGTCATTGCTCATTACATTTCATTAACAAAAAAATGTTAAATGATTGTTTTCATTGTCTTTTAAAAGGAATATAAGTAGAATTGCCTGTAAAAAAGTACTGGTAATTAATAAATAGAAACCCTGGTGAGTAATGTAGCTTTGCCTTCAACGTAAGCTTGAGCTGTAAGGGCCTCGGATAGTTCCTTTAAACATTTTTTTCAACCTGGTTCAAATAACTAGTAATTATTAGATAAAGTTTAGTATTTTTCAAATTTAAAATATCTTTTTTGCTGAGATATTGTGTTACGAAATCGAAAATCTCTAATAAAGCTAACAGATATTGCCGACACACAATTGGCAGATGTTTTCTGGGCGGGGCCTTTAATGACCAGGTAAAACAAAGGGTGCAGAATGACAGGAGTATAAATAAAATAGCTATT